>JAHDVE020003510.1:0-72474 GCA_022606495.2 Halesus radiatus
TGAAAATATAATAAAAACAGTAATTATTGAATGGAACACTAGTATATATTGGATTAACTTGGCGGGTTTGCGATAAGCCGACGTGTAGCTCAACGGTAGAGCATCTGACCGGATATTAGAAGGGTGCGGGTTCGAGTCCTGCCGGCGACATTTATCTTTGCTCGGAAGGTTTTTTCAATTTGGATGAGTGTTTTAGATTAATAATTATTGTTTATAAAAATAATAATTGTTACCCTTTGCGCTACGCACAAAAATCTTGTCTTAAGTTTTTAAGAACTTTAGTTTATCAATTAACTTATATCTTATATTATCTATTCAGTGATCTCAAAGCGGTTAGTATTATTTTCAGCGAAAGACTCTATTCAAAATTGTAGTAGAATCGTAAACAATCTACCTGCATTTTACTTACTTGTCATCCATCTTATAAACAACCATTAAAAAGGGTTCGGAGAGCACTAGTTTTTATGACACGCTTATATTGCTTATTCCTAGAAAACATATTTTGTCTGCACCTATATATATTCTAATATAATGCTTCGAAAGGAGTTTCTATGACGAAAACCCTCCGCAACGGGATCCCTAATAATGGGGTATTTTTAAACTAGGGATACCGTTAAAGATTTAAAGTTGTTATAGTAAAATTTCTCAGAAACGTTTTGATTTATTTTTGAAAAGTTTCATTTTGGATTATTTTTCTGATCCTAATCATCGTACTAAAAATGTGTAATTTTAATAATATTCATAATTATTGATAAAAAACGAGATAAAACTTCATATTACTAAACGGTTCGAACTGACTACGACGTCATTATGAAGTAGGCAACGCTACTGGCTGCCAAGACAGATGTCACAGGAAATAAGTTAGGAACCTACCAACGTCGGCCGGTGACTTCATAAATACCCCACCCCCCCATTTGATTAGCTGCCCAAAATGAGGCAAAAAAATTCCCACAAAGTTTGATAAAGCCGACGAAGAAAGTGTGTTTTTATATCATTAAAATAACCGCGAATTAAGGGAGAATGAGTTTTTTCCCCCTAAAATAGATGCTTGTTAAACACACACGTCACGTCGATCAGAAGAGCAGCATACTTCGTACTCCGTAGTGTCCTTAAACAGTATCGGCGCCGAACCGAGCCGAACGTCCAACAATCTCCAATGGCACCACGTATCTCCTCACAACAAAATGGAACACGGTTTTAAGTCGCGTTTTTATGGGTCTGAAAATTCCATTTATAATGATAGTAATAATAATAATAATAATAATAATAATCGGATGATTTTTATAGCGCCGTTTTTGTGAAAAATCACCTCAAGGGCGCTGTACAAATCTTACTTCCTATTCTTACATTATTCCTATATTACATTTTTTTTGGAGAGGCTATCATTACACATTATTTATAGACCATATAAGAGATGCAGTTAAATTATCAAAACTAAATACGGCTTGATCTAAGTTTTCATACGCGTTAAATTGAGAAAAAAAAGCTGTATTTATTCCTTACGATATATTGCAAAACGCTAATACAAATGATAGGAGTTATGTGAAGCGGCGGGCGAGGACGGGGGCCGGGGAAACTGATCCATATCCATATCCAACCTTCTTTGTCTTTGTTGGTGACGCCCCTGGGCGGCCTGACGGGACGCTTGGTGTTGGTCTGCCTGTACGCCAGGTAACGCTTGTCGGACGGCTTCAGGATCTGGAAAGAGCACACCAGCGTGTCGTCCATTTCTCGCCCCAGCCGGTGGTGTCCTTGTCGGGGTCGGACCACAGCAGGCCGCAGAGCAGCCTGGTCGGGCACGTCCGTGGGCCACATGATGCACCGGATCTGGTCTCTAGACTGGAGGTCAGAACTCAGGTCGCCGTGACAGCAGAAGATCTTCTCGTCAAATGTCTTTTCTTATTCGGCCTTTCTCGGCAGCCACGAAATATAATTTTACGGGTTGTGGTACAACGATCAACGTTATACAACGATATCTTTGCAGCTATTAAATGGTCCAAAATAACACATTCACCATTAAGTTTGCGTTGTGTTGCCCGGTCGTAAACGATATTGTTTACAATCACTATAGTTCAAAGAATAACATTGTAAATCATCCATTCACTTTGGACACTTCACTAGGCTTTTAACAGGCAAAGGTCTTTTAACAAGCACATGTGGCGAACGCCTTCGACCGATGACCGATGCTTTTAGGTTAATTTAGAACAACGTGACAGATTTGAACTTAAAATGTTTGGGTTTTTATTTGATTTTTTTTTTTATTATAAACTTGATTTAAGCCCGAAACGGCCACACTAAAATTATATGATTTTTATAAATGTAACCTATAAATTATTGCGGTTATTTTACGCTATTTTAACACCGGAAAAATTAAGAACTTCCCAATATTTCCCAGATAAACTGGAGCGCTTATAAAAAGCTGCCGGATGCTACGAGAGCGCCAAAATACTCCAATAATACCTGTTTTTCACTTTTTTTAACGACATCATCGAAACGGTCGCCTCCATTCGCTATACACATTTATAGTCGATTTCAGAAGTATTGCATCAGTCAGTCAATCATTTCTGGTGGTATTACTGCAATCGCTTGGCGTGGAGCATCGTTCAGTTCATTGACGGTTCTTTGTAGATTCTTAGTAACTGATTTTTAGTATCCCCAAATAGAAGCATCACAAGGGATCAAAAAGATCGGGCGAACACACAGGCTATCTACCAACATCACATAAAGAGATAAAAAAAAGAGGCAACCCTTTCATTTGGAGTACCCCAGGGGTCCGTTCTGGGTCCTCTGCTATTCATCATTTTCACAAATGATGTAGCTAAAATAATAGAATCGTTTGGTCTTCAATCCCACTGCTATGCTGACGACCAGCAAGTTTATTTCTACTGCTTACCAGAAGAAATAGACAAACTAAAAACTCGCATAGCTGAGTGTCTAGAAGCAATAAATCGCTGGATGACCTCAAATAGATTGAAACTGAATCCGTCAAAAACTGAGTTTCTCTGGACCGCCACAAGCAGACGTCATTGATAACTCCCCAATAAATATTTCAGGAAGTGACATTACTCCGAAGACGTGTGTTAAATTACTCGGTGCCAATCTGGATGCAGACTTTTCCCTTAAAAGTCAAGTAAACGGAACTGTAAGTACAGGGTTCTTTCAATTGAGGCAAATAAACGCAGTACGGAGAAACCTGCCAACAGAGACAACTAAACTGCTTGTCAATTCGTACGTTGTGTCACGTCTAGATTACTGCAACGGAATATATGCGAGTCTCCCCAAATACCAAATTGACAAATTGCAATCAGTATTCAACGCTGCAGCAAGACTTATCACCGGCGTATCTAAATATTCTCACATTTCATAGCATCTCAAAAATCTCCACTGGCTCAAATGTCCTGAAAGAATCCAGTTCAAGCTCTGCTGGGTGGTATTTAAGTCACTTAACGGAATGACTCCGGCTTACTTATCAGAACTGTATATTCCCGAAAATACCAATTCACGGCAGTCCACCCTTAGGTCGGCAGCGTCATCCGCTATCGGCAGGTTGAAGGAACCAAAGCGCATACCTAATACTAAGTTCGGTGATCGTGCTTTCGGAGGGAGGACCTAAAGCCTGGAATGAACTGCCGCATGACTTAAGAATTATAAAAGACTCAACAGAATTCAGAACTAAACTTAAAACACATCTTTTCAGACAATCGTATCCATAAATTGAAGAAATTCACCTGTAAATTGCTTAGCTAAGCTAGCAGGTTAGTACTTACTTAAAGTCATTAAATAAATAAAAAAATTCACGCATCGGTGCGCAAATGCATCCACTGCCCGCAGCAACACTGTAAATAACCAAAGTGTAAAATAAATAAAAATGTTAATATTTATTAAAAGCTTCTCACGCTTTTTAAGGTAATTTTATAGATATTTTCGAGTGCTAAAATTCATTTTATGAATACTCTCCAGTCCTAAAATTCATTTTATGAATACTCTCCAGTCCTAAAAATTATAAGTATTTCAATAAATACCAACTCTTCTTGTGCCACCAATCTTGTAATAAATGTAACATCAATAGAAAAGGAGCAACAAATAACCATGTAAACTATCATCTCTATAAATAAATTTTCTAATAAACCTGTGTTCATCTGAAGCGACCTGCCAGGTAAGTATGTTTTTCTGTATCTGTTTGTACATAATTAGTTAAGAAATATTTGTACAGCGCCCTTGAGGTGATTTTTCATAAAATGGCGCCATACAAATCATCCAATTATTATTATTATTAAATGGTCTACCAAAGCATCTATTAATCTTTTCGCCGTGTGAACGAAGTAGAATTCCTGAGCGGTCACTTTGAACCGAAGATTTCCTCAAACTTCGATCAGACAATCCCAAAGCAGAAGCACGTTAATGGGCAAAACTTTCTGGAGATTGCAAAATGGACTGCCTTACGATTTGGATATTCTCTGGAGTCCGAACTTTTCGAAGCTTCGACCAAGTATATTCAAGTAGTTCATACATCGATGTTTCGAAGCCTTTCCCAACCCTCAATATGTTTTTTTTCCGACAGGAGTGTGTATCAAAAATTGGTTTTTGTTCCGAGAGCAGTGTGTATCAAAAGCTCTCCCTGTGACGATTTGTGGTCGCGATTTCTTCTGCGATTAGATTCAACGCTGGTTCAACGTGCTCAGCCGGGAGACACGCCGAACGCGTGCCCAAAATTTGTGCAGTTGACATGATAACGGGTTCTATTCAGGGCACGTTATTTTCAATAACCCTACTGTGGAATGATTGCCAGCTTATGAGTTTTCTTTCTCTCTCGTCTCTGTCAAGGCCCAGGTTCACTTCTTCCATTCCTTCAAAATACTGTCCCACAGCACTGTGTGAAGTTTAAAAAACTTACTCCTTCCCAGGCTCTTAGTATAATTATTCTATTGGCATATTCCATGGTAGAAATTACACTCAGAATCGCCCCGGTGAAAGACCACCACTCAGAATCGAAACGTTGCTTGAAGTTTGGTGTCCAGATCTGAATAGCCAGGTACTTTCCAACTTTTATCCTTCCCACCTTCTTCCTTTTCCCCGCCTCATTATCCTCCCCACTACAACCACACTACACACCCCATAGTCCTACTTGCTCGAGATGATAAACATAAATATGCAGACTGCTGACTGGCATAAACAGGTCTCCGTATTTCTAATTCATCATGAAGTGTTCGGTAATTTCGCTCACACGTTCAATCGCAGCAGGACACTAATGCTAGAATCCGGGTATCTCGACGGGCGCGATTTAAAGAGGTATGCGATTGACACACAGCAAAAATCAACCATGTACATAAATCGTTGATTCGAGAGACGGCAGGTGGCTGAGATCCGTAACGCCAAAGAAGACCACCTTTCGACTTTGGTCGTGCGGTGACGGATCGCATGCGGCAGGTGGTAAAAATTGATCGTGTCACGTGTCAGTCGCAGGCGAACAATGATACAAAAAAATATTGATAAGAAAACACAGTAGTTTTTATGAATAATATTTTGGTGCGGAGGATGTAGCAAATAGTGCAATATATATAGATAGGATCACAGACATGAGGTCACCGATATAATAAAACTTGTTAGATAAAGTAACAGTTAATATTTTACATAATTCATTACCGATAAGAATCACACATAAAATAAACGTATCACATGAGTAGATTGTTTTTTGAGGTTAAACATGGAACCATTGCACTATATTGAGGAATTTGTTTAGACTGATATAGCCTTTTGTAATCACATAAAATAATTGACCGAATTCACCGAAATATTTAGCTTTAAAATGTGCATTGTAAATAATAGGAATTCCCAGATTAGACCGGCCATAAAATAAATTTAGTACAAAGGCTAGCCGAACCTATTGTTAGGAAAAATCGTAACTAAAATAATAGAATCTTAACTGCTATTTTGGGAAAGCCCGCAATTCCGTTGGAATTTTATGAGACGGCAATAAACACCTCAAAGGAATTGAGCCGAACGACGGAACAAAAGGCCGCTGAACAATGCGGATTAAAAGATAATACCTACAGGTAGACAGGTAGACAGAAGGACAGTGGGCTCTAGGAGAGAGTCGATTGCCAGAGTCCGCCCAGGACGGAGAGTCGAGTGAAAGCTTCCACCGAGGAAGCACGAGTCGCGTGCAGTCTTCCACCGAGGAAGCACGAGTCGTTGTAAGAGTCCGCCCAGGACGGAGAGTCGGTTGCAGTAGTCCGCCCAGGACACAGCCAAGTGAAACCTTCCGCCCAGGAAGGTTCCTATTCTCGCTCCTTGGAGAGGCCGCCCAGGTCCTCTGACGACGAGGGAATTCTACGCTTCCGTCCCAGAAGGAAGTAACTGATCTTCGCCCTTCGGAGATCAACATCGGAGACCGCCCATGCCTCTGATTATCGCCGCGTTGCACCTACTCCCGATCCGGAGGTACACGAATACGTAGTGCGAATGCGAGGACTCTACATACAACGCAGCCACTGGACCCTGGACAGTCATCACCAAAAAGGGAAGTGCCTCTGACTCTAATGATAATTCCTCCCACAACATAAGCCAGTGAACCTCTAATTTTAAGTACAAAGACTTTAACAGTAGAACTAAGTAATTGCCTAAGCCAGTGAACCTCTAATTTTAAGTACAAAGACTTTAACAGTAGAATTAAGTAATTGCGTATCTAGTTTTATTAAATTTATTATGTCTAATTAAGTTTTACTCTAGTTTTAAGAATAACCCCACGACTATCAAAATAAATTACTTGTAACTACCTAAGATCGCATTTCTATTCCTCCCTTTTTGCGTTATTCCTAGAATAATACCAACTGCCCGACGCACCGTCATATCAAGACTAGTAAACGCGTAATTTTATTCGGACCGTGATAAGACAACACAACAACACATCGTCGCGTTGATAGTCAGTGCAGTATGAGCTGATGTTTTTTTTACGTCTTCATTATTTTTTTTTAAATTTCTGGCATCAGCAATAAACTATTTTCACATTAAAAAAAGCAGAGCTGATAGATAATTAAAGATTATTCAAATGAAAATCATAATAATTTTCGCAAAGTATTAATTAATGTATGTAACAGCAACCATAAATATCACTGTTTATTTGTACATTTATAACACACCCCAATTGAACCTAAAGATAATCATTAATAATAATAATAATACTTGGATGATTTATATAGCGCCGTTTTTGTGAAAAATCACCTCAAGGGCGCTGTACATATACTACTTGCTAGGGTTTATCTTATTATGTACTTATACAGAAAACATACTTACCTGGTAGGGCACTCCAGATTAAAACTTAATTAAATTACAATGTTTTGGGCTGAGATGGTATGACTTGACTAATGATGGCTGCACGCACAGGACACATATATTGGAAAACACTGCACATTGCATGACATTGAAGTTACTGTTGTCATTGATAGTATATACATTAGAAGATTATTGACAAAAGAAGAGTATGTGCTTATTTGAAACATGATTTTATTTTAGATTTTTTTTTTTTTTGATAATAATTATTTACATTAACGAATAATAAAATTATTTGTTTATTAGGTAACTGAACCATTCATGGATATGACTGTCCGAAGAGATGAGTTTTGATCATTACACCAAGGTAATGTGAGAAGTGAGGAATACACAAGAAACAGAATATTTCATATCATTATGCGCTAATAAATCATACTTACTGCAAAAATATACTTTACGAAAGTTATAAATAATATTTTTTTAATTTATACATTAATTAATATTGATATTACATACCTTGGGTGTATACATGTCGCAATTTATAAAATAAACTATACAACTAAGGTGTGTTGTTGGTGTATTACAGCACTAGAATAAGAATTCAACACATGATTCAACACTGTAACACCAATTAAATCGTCACATAATACTTCAAATACTTACCACAAGTCCCGATTTTTAACACTTCCTTTACGGTACCAAATTATAACGCGCGCTCCGGTGCAGTACTCGGAGTTACCCCATACAAATTCATAACAATATTGTTTTTTAAGCCAAAAATAATAAAACAATCTATTAATTAATATTAATTGATTATACTGCAAAATAAATATTATTTTGTTTTAAAAAAATACTATTTATTGTTTTTCATAGAATCATAAAGCATTGTTGAGAGCGATGTACGTCCCGCTAGGTTGACAAAGGCATACTGACCGCGACACAGTCGCGGCCGGCGACTGCCCGCTTCGAGTACCAAACATGAACGAAACATAAAGCATGTCCTAGTAAAATATTATTTTGTTTAATAAATAAAATTATTAAAATTATCTTTTTACATTGATGATCAGAGTTTGGATTATGTCACTGGATATAATGTGTATTTTGGTTTTGCATTATATTAATTAGAAATTGATTATTATCATTATTATGAATGAAAAACCGAAATAAAGACTTATAAAAGTAGGGTCTTTACATGCAAATCGAGTAACAATTTTACAATATATTATTTATCATTTCGGACCGGTTAGTGGCTGAGTTGGCCTTGCGTTTGGGTCGCACCCAGACGTCGTGAGTTCAATTCCTCCGCTGCCTAAGTCCTCAATCATTACACAAGCAACATATTAAGATTATTATGATGATAATATGGGATTAAAAAATAGAGAATGATATTGACAAAGTCTTAAATTTGAAATATGATATCGATGAAGATGACATAAATTGAACAGGTCTCATTAGCTAAGTTGGTTAAGCGGTTGTCCCGGAAAGACGGAGGTTCTGGGTTCGAGTCCCAGATGCGACTGATATCCTTTTATTTTCTGTTGTTTTTTTCGGTTTCATGTTTCATTTAGGTTATGTTAATATTATCTTCTTTTAATGCCCTATATATCTTATTTTGAATACTGGACATTCTACATCCCAGGCATGGTGGTTAGTGGGCAATTGTAATTTGAGCAGTTCGATACATTTTATACAGCTAATACTACTGTTGTTAGCACGTGAGTCAGCACATCTTGTGCATATATATCCATTACACTTGTAGCATCTAACGATAGAAATATTGTCGTACACCCGACATCTATCCCATTCTACGTTTACCTTTTCTTCTTGAATGCCATACTCACATAAATATAAAATATAACTATAATCACGACGTTCAATAACATAATACACGGCAACACCAATCAACTCCGTTCCGTATTTAAGCTTTGTAGATTCTGATGAAGGAATACTTTTTTCTCTCTTGTAAAACGTTGTTATGTATTTCTATTGGATCTGTATGTTTCGAGCCTGTAAATTTATTTATGTTATTTTCCTATTGTTTATATAATTTTTGTTTTTATATTTTCATATACATATTTGCCTTGAAAACTCTGTAAAACTTAATAGTATGTAGCGTTAATTAACAGTCCCATAATGAGTTGTATTAATATCATGGGAGTGCAACATCGTTGTATGTCTTATTTGAAATTTAAAAAATATATATACGAGGTATATACGAGGAGTGTTCAAAAGAAAAGGTGAATTTTGAATTTTTTCGAAAAGTATTTATTATATTTATATTTATTCATCAATATCCATTTCTCCCCTTCAAAGTAATCCCCCTCAGATATAATGCACTTATGCCAGCGCTTCTTCCATTCATCGAAGCACTTCTGGAATGCGCTTTTCGGTATGGCCATCAACTCGTTCTTCGATTCTGACTTTATCTGATCAATTGTGGCAAAACGCTTTTCTTTCATTGGTCTCTTCAGTTTCGGGAATAGGAAAAAGCGCAGAGAGCCAAATCTGGTGAATACGGTGGTTGAGGCATGATTACGGTGTTGTTTTTGCCCAAATAATCACGAACAAGCATTGATGCGTGAGCTGGTGCATTATCGTGATGCAGAATCCATGATTTGTTTTTCCACAATTCCGATCGTTTGAGCCGTATTGCTTCAGCCGTATTGCTTCACGTATTGCGTAACGTTGCATAACTTCCTTTTAATAATAATAATAATTGGATTACTTCTATAGCGCCGTTTTCGTGAGAAAATCACCTCAAGGGCGCCTTTAGTATTCCTTATTAACCGTACGACCTGTTGGCAAGAACTCATGATGCACCACGCCATTGTATAATCGAAGAAAACAGTGAGCAAAACCTTCACATTTGATCGAACTTGGCGTGCTTTTTTCGGTCTTGGCTCTTCTGGCCGCTTCCGTTGGGATGATTGGGCCTTGGTTTCGACGTCATAACCATATACCCACGTGTCATCACTAGTTATGACCCTTTTGAGCAAATCTGGATTGTCGTTGACGTCATTCAACAACTCCTGAGCGATACTAATGCGACGATGTTTTTGCTCAAAATTTAGCAATTTCGGAACAAACTTCGCTGCGACACGTTTCATGCCCAAAACATCCGAGAAAATTGCACGGCATGAGCCGATTGATATGCCAACATCCTCTGCAACTTCCCTAATAGTGATTCAACGATTTTCCAAAACCATTTTCTTCACTGTTTCGATGTTTTCTTCGTTTGTTGACGTGGTTGCAACTCCAGGACGCTCATCGTCATTAACATCTTCTCAGCCTTCTGTAAAGCGCTTGTACCACTTATAAACACTTTTTTGAGACAAAGTAGACTCGCCGAATGACACAGTCAACATTTTAAGTGTGTTGGAGCACTTTATTCCATTTTTAACGCAAAATTTAATACACATTCTTTGATCCATTTTTTTCAAAAGTAAAAAATCGAAGAACACACAAAAACGTGACTAACCTTTCCAGTTGTTAAAAACAAACCACTAATCCAAAATGGCTGGTAATGCCAACATATGATAAACATATGTGTACCAACATAACAACAAAAAAATCGATAATCGAATTTACACAGCCCACGAAAATTCAAAATTCACCTTTTCTTTTGAACGTACCTCGTATATTCAAAAGAAAGCACGCTGTTGCAGGTTTATCCAGCAACTTCCAGGAGAACGGTGTAGGTATTGTTGCCTTGTTTATTTTACAGTTCTTTCATATATATTATGCCACTTTTGGAATCAACTGCATCTATAAATGCATTTTGGATACTTCTTCTGACGTGTATTTTAAAGAGCTTAAGTGAACATGGAATGGCCAAACTTTGGGATCACGAAATACGCCTACATCGTATTTCTTATGTACTTCTTTATTCTATATGATGAATACTGGCTTTAGAATAAGCATAGATTCAATTGTAACTAATATATTCGTTTTCGAGTAATAAGTTTTGTTTGGCACGTAGCTTATTCACCCGACCGATCGCAAGAATTCGACACTCATGCTCAAAACAACGTCTACATACTCAGAGGAACACGTGCAAATGGGAAAAATAAATCACTCCTTGGGCGGCAACCATAAAAAATGACAGTGTTTTTTGTGAAATTTTAACCCCTCCACACCCTATATCAGAAAGTTTTGTAAAATATAGTCACGTACACATAGACAATAAACCAAGAACACTGGAAAGCTTGGTTTATATGCAACCGACACGGCAGGGCAGCATACTCGCGGCTTCGTATCGGTGGTGGAAAGGGCCGAGCCGAACCAAACCGAACCTATGGTCCCCTCTCCGCATCACATATCTCCCCACGACGAAATGGAACACGCTTTGAAATCGCATTTGTATGGGCCTGAAAACTCTATTATTATATTATATACCCCGTGTATGCATACAGATCAACATGTTTTTTCTAACAGAATTAACAAATTGTCATTAGAATAAAGGATTATCTACATGCTCAGTTTGAGTTCTGAAAAATATTAAAATACACACTTGAATTTCGCATTATTAAGAAGTTCAAAGGTTACAACTAAAATGCTTGATATAATCTACCAAGGGTTGGAGGTTATCAAATATATGGTGGCAATGTTAAATACCCGTAAATAGATATGACAATATTTTTCAAACTTCGAGATAAATAAGAAACTCTGAAAAATATTATGGCTTTAAAAAAAATCATGTACTCGTAGATCAGCAAAAGTCGATTCGGAAAAAAAAAACAAAACTTATTATATATAATAATTTACTCCAGTGAAAAATATAATGGTTTTAAAAATACGTATTCATATAGATCAGCAAACGACGATTCTGAATGTATGATTTTTATTATATATAATTATACGCAGAATTTATATATCGTTATTTAAAAGTGAATAAAAAATCATCTTTGTTATATTGGTACCGTACCACTGCATCTGACGTCGCGTGCGCATTCGGTTTTTGGATTAGTATGAACATTTATATTTTTCACTTTTGTTTTGTATTTTAAACATGTATTTTTTTAGTTTTGGCGAAATTTTAACTTAATTTGGGTTACTTTAAGGTCTATAATTGTTGTTCAATATAAAAAATCTATTATTAGTGAAATAAATTAGAGTATTCATGAGCAAACTAATTATCAATACGGATGTTATGATCATATTCTTTGAGTTAAAGTTTCAATAGAATATAAAAGTATGTACGGTAAAGCTCAACCTTGATTTGACATTTGACATTCTAACCTCAAAACTGATCAAAACTGACCGGCCATTTTATGTTTTAACGTCATCATTGAAAAAAAAATGGACTGGAGTTCCTCATAGAGTCGTAGAATTTATAAATCGTTATTTAAAATGAATAAAAAATCATCTCATCAAAACGCCCTATTTGGTTAGAACAATGGAATAGACGTCACGTGGCTGTTCGCGCGTAAAATCTTTCTGTATAAATTTATTTCATGTGACCGTAGGACGCTTGAAACCCGCCACTTACCCCGCTCGGATTCCGGTCGTTATAGCGGGTTTAAAAAAATTCCAACTTTTGAGCATTAAATTAGTTATGAAATTGAACAACAACAAAAAACTGGAATTTAAGATAAAAGGTTAACAATTTTTCTTATTATCCTATATCGGCTTCACATCTTACAATTTTAGTAAATAGTACAGAACAGTTTTTAGGACAAAATAGAATCACTGAAAGAAAGTTCACGATTGTCCTCACTAACACTTAGCGTATTTGGTTAAACACTCCAACATAAGACCCGCGGTCTCGTAGTTGGGCAAAAGATGCACGGCAAGTAATGTCCACTAGGGCACGGTTACTTTAATTCCCAAGGAGGACCCAGAGGGCTCTCTCGACTTGGTATCGGGTTGGTAACTGAGCAATGGCCAATAGGATGCTGTTGCTTAGTTCTACCAGGAGTCCGGCTACACTGATTTGATATAGGTCAGCACGCCCTTATCGCCGGGTGGGGCCTGCAGTGGCCGGCTAGCGACAGAGAGTGGGGGTAGCTTGGACCGATGGGGTGTCCTTTCGGCCGTGCAGCGAGGCGATAGTTGCTGAGAGAAACGGCGCTATGCGTGTGAGGGAGAAAGTATTCGGATCCGTGCGTTGGACATAATACCGGGCGCTACATGATTAATTAAAACTAATAATTAAATAATAAAAATAACTCTAAAGTGGGTTAGGTTTATTCTGTGTAAACACACATATTTTTAAATTAACTTGGAAATTAATGAAAATGCAATTTTTTATTGTGTAATAAAATAAACAATATCAATGTGTGTATGCTAATACCTTGTGTGCATTTAAATTAAAGCAGTGGTACACAATCTGCGGCGGCGAGCTTGTCAGATATTTTGATATTTCTTATTTAATAGCAATCGATCGGGGTTCCATGATCAAATATTTAACGTTATCCGTTCTGTTTTACAAATTACGAAAGGTATCATGACAAACTTTTGTCCATTTATTTTATATCAGCCCCCACAAAATTACAAGTTTTTTTCATGGTCTTTAATATTCCAAAATGATAAAAACCGACAGCATTTATTGGTCTGGCCGTGGATATAGAAAAAATTAGGCTGCGGCGCTTTGTTTGGGCGATCTATTATAAAAGTATTAAACCGTTTTAGTATGTTAGCGACACCACCATTGAAAATTTAACTATTATACGGTACGTGTAGGATCCGCACAAGAGAAGGAGTGTATGTCGAGGTATCCCGAGTGAGGAGAGCGGGGTCCGGGTAGAGTGGAAAAAAATGATGGTGGTCGAGTTTCAAGGTGAAGCAGTGTCCGGTGGAGGTGTTGTTCGTTCCACGGCTGGAGTGGAAAATATAGCACGTACCGCTGTGCGTACGATTTTATAAGGCCGAACTTGTTTACGATGAAATATAGGCAGGTGGCTCGCAGGTGTTTTTTATGGTGCAATCTTAACTTGTTTACGACGAAATATAGACAGGTGGATCACAGGTGTTGTTTTTTATGGTCCAATCTTGACATGTTTACGATGAAATATAGGCTTTTGGTTTGGTTATTTGCATGTGTTGTGCAACAATTTAAAATATTTGTTTATCTGTTTAAATTGATCCACTCTGTAGATATGTTCGATACAACCACGTTAAGCTGGATATTGTAATGGTCTTACCATCACCATTTTCTCACCATCACCATTTTCTTACCCTAAACCGTGGAAAATATTTTTTTTATACATAACTTGCGTGCTGGAAAAGCGGAAGCGGGCGACACCTACCGCCTTGTAAAGCTTTTGATTACAGTGGGTTGCAGTTTAATGATGGTTAATTCAGGAACTCGTTTCAACGCAAATCCACTATGCGGCAGCAAAAAAAAAGGCGTTTTCATTATAATTTAATTTCAGGTGATTGGGTCGATCCGAAAGAAGAAATAACCAATGGAAGGAACGTTTTATGTAAAAAACGATTAGTGGAGACAGAACAAAGAAATGTGAGATAATTTATTACAAAAAGGGGTCACACGATGGGGATGAGTTCGTCGGCCGATATTATAAACAAAGTTTAGAGGGCAATCAGAGAGGGTCATGAACTGTAATCATAACAAAAATCCCAACGCCAGGATCTGGAGGGGATCAAGAACCATCGATAGCGAGAGCAGAGATAAATGTACTACACGAAACCTTGATTACAAATAAAAAAAACTGGAAGGTGATGGATCTTGGACGGGGGAAGAGTGGGTGTGAATCAGAATTTGAACAGAAAGACGCGTCGTGTAAAGCCCATGCGAAAAAACGATGAATTAGAGAAAATATTTGAAAGACCAATAGTTTCGACAGATGAAAAAAGGAAGAAACAAGGATTATACAGTATGGAAATTTCGGCAAAATTAAGAGATGATTCGGGCGGAACGGGTGCATAATTGAAGAGCAATTTTCTAATTTCAGATATGTAGATATTCACAATAAGGTAAAACTAGATCGTTTATAGGTGAAAGAAGGTGTTGATTGAGATAATTCTGAGCATCAGAGAACAAAGGGATGTAGACGAACGACATACCGATCAATTATAAAAATTAAATTGAAGGAATTCATTAGCTGTGTTGAGATATATGGACTACTAGATTGAGAATAGTTCGTCCATTTCGTCAAGCCTTCGGGGTTGCCGATACCCTCTATTGATATAAGGGAATAGAGTACATGATAACCGTAGAAACTAACATGGAACTTGAGTAATTAAGCGTAATTAGGGACAATTAAATTAACACGTGAAGATAAGATATGTTTACTTTATGAAAAATCATAAAAACTAATCGGTTTTGAATAAACTTTGATTTATGGCGGTTTTTTTATAAAAATAAATGTTATTACCTATCATAAAGAATAAATTAATTCGATTTTTAGTGAGGGAGATGAAAATTTGGGGTTTAACCAAATATAAGGGTCAACGTACTTTTTTCCAGTGCTGAATTAAGGAAGTCGAAAATGAAACATCCGAGAAGTTATAATATATATATATATAAAAGGTAATGAAAAATCAGTTAAGGGTGGTATCAATCGATCGGGATGACAGTATATGCAACACTTTCCGAAACATCATTCCGAAAAGGTATATTTATTACCTTTGACAGGTGAGATAGGGTAAGAATTGTAAAATATTCACACCAATATTAGGGGTAATTGAGAATTGCACGAAAAAATGCGTTAATAGATTATTCATGATCAGAAAAAACGTGTTACCATCGGAAAATGCACTATAAAAATATATTGCATATAAAGCCATCATCAAGGCCGAAGAAAATTTATGAAGTTGAGGAAATTAAGAATGCGCATCTATAAATAAATTTCAATAGGAATATAATTACTATATTTACGAGATATCCGAGGTCATGGATGACAAAAAAAATAGCAATAGATAATATTTTCAGAAAAAAACATGTGTCTGAATTTTCCATTTTGAACAAAGATTAGGAAAACGCCCTAAGGGGGGATTTAGAGATGACTTCCGAGTACGGTCATATCAGTAAAATTTAGAGCAGTTTCGAATGGAGCGGCAACCAAAAATATGATTGTATTGACATATGGATGGAAAGTTACAGACCAAATTAGTGTTACTTGGATATGAACTTACCGAGTTCTTAAGGGGGATACTGTTACATAAGTATGAAAAGTAGTTGTGACCTTTTGATAATGATTAGTCGGGGTATAAGAACGGGTGTTTGGTCATAATTCGGAAAGTTCGCCGGGAATCATACGAGGGAAAGAGTTTGATTGCGCGCGACGTTATCTAAGTTAAGTAACTAAGTTATCATACTTAGAAAATTTTCATAAGATGCTGAGTGTAATAATCAAAAAGTTGTCGTTTTGAAATCAGAGGCACGGAGCACCGCTGCCGGTCAAGCGGAGAACTACTCATCACCCAGGAAGAGTGGGCATTATTCCAACTTCTAACAGCTGGATTGGATTTGAATCAAAAGGATAGACATACCCTTACCGATTATTGTTGTTACAAACGACCTAACTGAATATATTGGATTCTAAACATTCGGTCTTTTATTTATCGCTAACAGTATATGGTATTATTATTTTAATGTATTTTGGTATGTAAGATTTCTGAATATCTGGCTCAGATTCACGACCTGTGTTAGAGATGTCTGATCCAGAATTTTCCGGGAAAACTGGAGTAATGTGGATTATAAAAAAACTCATATTGTTTACATATATATATATAATATGTACTATCGATTGGCAAAGACAATTGCTGAGAATGTAAGCGTGATTGTTTCTGAACTCTTGATGCGGGGGACGGCCTTTCAACCCTTTATCTAATGTTTTTTGACGAGGGGACGAAACCGGTTTAATCTCTTTTAAATGTAGCTTGTCTGGAGGACGGGAATTCGGAGGGTCTTGGACCCATGATTAAAGAAGGTGCCCTTTTCCGTCGCGTCATAGAGGATGAATTCGGAACATGGCACAAACTGAAATTGAAGATGTTCCGTATACCGGCCGTTCAGTCTGTACATCAGTGAGGAGGGGGTTACCGACCGGAAACGTGGTCACGCAAGTGTTTTAGGGGTAGATCTGGAGCCGAATTGCTTGAAAACAAACCGTATTCGATCACTTATCATAAAAAGTTGAAAAACTAAAACCAAATCATGTAATTTTTCCCAGATTTAGAAGAGGCTGGAGATGGCGCCAAAACAAGTAAAACTGTACATTTTAACCATGAAAAATTTTGAAACTAATCCATGTAGAATAACACGATACGATGAAGAAAGGCGATAATACTATGATCATTATATTTATGTATACCTAAATTGAAAATGTCACCACATCGCCCTTGAGGTGATCTTTCACAAAAACGGCGCTATACAAGTCATCCAACTATTATTATTATTATCGTATTAAATAGATAAGGAATAGTGCAAATTAGTATAGCCCAGAAGCTAAGTCTTCCCGTTAAAACTCACGATGGGTTAAAATCGAAAATTTAGGGGCGAGGTTAGTAAAATTCTAGTGAACCTATAGAAAATTAACGTAGATTACATGGGATACATAGAGAGTTTAGAACATTAAAGTCTAGGATAGGCGTGCTAAGAGTATAAATCTGTCAATGGTATGCGAGAGTCTATCTGAGCTACAAAGAATCTAGGTTACCAAAAAATGAGAACTTGTTTATACAATAATTCGAAACAAAAAATTACACAACGAGAAAATAAGGAAAATCTTGGGAAATTGACCGTCTCAGTGGAAAAATTCCGTGAAAATTATGAAAATCGAAAACACTCGGATGTTAGCATAGGGTTACTCTTCACGCGCTGGCCAAGGAGGAGAAAAACCTCAAATTGAAAGGAAAACTACAAAGAGTTTTCCGATCACATTAGTTAGGAAAATTTAGAGGAGTCACCTCAAATCGGTGGAGCGAACAGAAGTCTATAGCTAAATTTAATCGTAAACGAAGGAAGGGCGGGCCATCACTGAAACTAAGACAAAGTGAAGAGTGGAGAGCGAGACCATCTCAATATGCGGCCCGCAAACAAATTGAAAACGGATAATGTGGCCCTCCGACTAAACAGGTTGTGTATCACTGAGCTAAAGCCTTTTACGGCAGGTTCACCACCCTGATGGTTTAGTTAATAATTTAATGCGTGGTCTACAGTACTGTCAATACTTTCAGTATCTCTCTGGTGACAGACCACAATTCAGAATCGAAACGTTGCTTAATAACCAGGTATTACTTCCCAACCATCTTCTCCCCCGTATCTTTCCCCTCCCCTCTTCCCTCAGCCACACAACATACCACAGTTGGGATGCCATAGTTCCACTAACTTGTGCGAGACTAGAACTTTTGTGCGAATCGACTAGAACTTTTGTGCGAATCCAATATTTTAAAAAACTATTCAAATTGATGGGAACATTAAACCATCACCGCCTCAAAACGGGCCAGGACACTGAATCAGGTTGACCACCTTTTTATATATAACATAATTTTATAAGATGATCTTGTATCTTGTCCAGGCCTGTGTTGTAGTGGTTTTGATTGAACGGTGCGGTACAGTTGTCAAAATGACGAAATTTTCCTAAAACCGGGAAAATATAATTTTCAAAAAATCTAACAAAAAAAAAATTACAAAACGGGATTCGAAGATAACATTTTTTGGAAGTGGGATCATAGAGTTTATTGCGATACGTATCTTTTGTGAATTTATGAAGGGTGGGGGGAAAAAACAATTTTAAATACATCCGGTAAAGGAAGAGAGCCAAAAACATTTTGTCACTTCTAAAAAAATCACCTCAAAGGCGATTTACAACAATGTATCAAAACCTAGAACTTATTACCATTAACATACAACAACTAATAACATACATTATAACTTACATATTACGATCGGTCAGTGGGGAATTCACAAATGCGTCGGATTACCATCCTGCGTCATGAGTTCAATTCCTCTGCTAGCTAAGTACTCCATTACGACACAAGCAACATTGCCGCTTAGTGTGATAGTAGTAAAAGTTTTTCAAATATTATCGGATAACTTGGGAATGCTTGTCTTTTATTTTCGTCATTAATAAATTTTAAAATAATTTATTTCTTTAAATTTGTGTACTTAGGTTACGTACAATCCATAACCAGTGAATACGATTTACACATAAAATTCACAAAAAAATACTTATTTGTAACTAACGACTAATTAGGTTATATACAATTTAATCTTACAACTGATACAATCAAATTAAATATTTCAATTTATAATAATAATAATAATAATACTTGGACGATTTATATAACGCCGTTTTTGTGAAAAATCACCTCAAGGGCGCTGTACAAATACTGTATAACTAAGAACAAGTATTAAATTCCTGGATTTGTACGACACTAACATAATGCTGTTGTAAATCTACGAAATTTCATCTCAGGGTTATAAGGGATTTCTTATTTTATTTTTAACAACAAAAAATACGTAAAATTATATTATACAATATATTAGTGCTCAATGCAACGTCCACGCCTCAGTTAGGTTTTGAGAATGCCTATGGTTCCTTTTAGTTCTACAAGTACAAAAACAAAACCCAAGGACCTATGAGGTTTATATTATATTTAACCTCCTTGCCAAGGACCATTGAGGTCCGCAACTGAAAAAAAAACCTGTAGAAGTATGTTGTGGGCATGTCTATCTGCATGAAGAAAGGTAAATTTTATTTTACTTCGGGTGAAATTGGTGCAATATCGAAATTCTCTCTTAAAAAGATAATAAATGCACCTATTTTTAATTTATTTTTAAATTGTTGTTTTATGTGTGATGTATCATTTTATTCACCTACCATCTTATTATTATTGATTTTTTTTAAATTTTGGTACTTATTTTGTATATTTTTAAAACTATTGCATGTATATTTTGTATGGAATGTGTGGGACTGCACTAACCTCCCCACATGCCGGAATAAACAGTTAATAAACATTTATTATTATTATTATTATTGGCCCTGAGAGTCGAAATGTTTGATGTAAATTGGCGACATCAGTTTTCTCTAAAAGTGTGATCTATACTTCTAGAGATTTTCTGTTCAGTGGAGTTTTTTTGTATCATTGAGGAAGACATCTGTTGTTGGCATCGTTAGACCACCGTGTTTGTTGCTGGATTCATATTTCCACAGTTCGGCAGAATAGCATCGTAAATAACGTCCTCAGCAATTTAGTTACGTATATTTCTTGATCCATCTGGAATATATAACATATTTAATACAATATACAAACAAGAGGCCCGCAGACGTTGTTTTAATATCGTTTTCGAGCAATTCAATTCCAATTGCTGTTCAATTTTTTTTTGTAATGGCACTGTCGCGGGGTAAACTTCCGATAGATTTTAATGCAATATAAAATACATAATATACAATGCAAGTACCTATATTAATTTCTTTAAATAATTAAAAATACATATTATAAAACATGACAGCAAACAACTGCGCTTGGTTTACAAATTAGAAGAGTACAGGTTTTGTGAAAAATCATCATGGGCACTTTACAACTAATGAAACTCACGTAAAATTTTTTTTTACTTAAATTTATTAATATAAAAATAATACGACACTAACTACCTGCTTATAAATATTGAAAACTTCATTATAAACATTTTGAATAACTTATAACCTAAAGACCTGAACAGCCAGGTATCCAGCGTACCTCTCTCCTTCCCTACGCTCTTCTACCTCATAACATACCCCAATAGAAGGTGCCATGATCCCACTGGCTCTGGATAGTTAGGAACAGTTGAGACTCTTGTACGGTATTCAAATAACAGAAAAAAAAATTGCAAAATTGCAACCACCAAGCCAATAATTAAAATTAAATTACACATGAATTATTATTAAATTAGGCAAGTTTGTGGTAAAACCAAGTATGAACGTATGAGAAATGTTGAGATTCGCAAATAATACAAGGTTGATGTAAGCGTTATGATAATGAAAGAAGCCGAGGACGCCAGAGGAAGGCACGATCAAGTGAATCAAATACTTGAGTCTGGCCATGTCAGAAGTCGGAATAACAGAAAAGAATGTATAAGACGATGTATGAATGTGAATGAAGCAAGAAGTGTTTCCAAGATCGGGTTGGCGGTCCGTCCTCTCTACCTACCCCTGCATAGAAACGGCGTGATGGTTAGTTAGTTAGTTAGTTAAAGCTAGAGTGCTAAGATTGAAAAATACGACGTTATTGATGTTGTTGAAAATGGTTTTTATTTTATTTTTAATTTCATTTTTTTTGTATGGAGATTTAGATGGTATGAAATTTAAAATAACAAATGCATAATTTACGAGCCTGCAACCCACCGGGTAATTTAAAATAGGAAATCTAGATTAACAATATGTAGATAATATTGAGTCAATATTCGTGAATGAAGTATGTATAGACATACGAATAAAACATATTATAAGTAACAGATAATAACTAAAGATGATAATTAGAATTCGGATTATTTGCACTTTCCGACGCTTAGATGGTTTGGACATGAAGTGCGGATGAACGAAGAAAGGATTGTTAAATGACATAACACGATCAAATTAATCAATCGGGTCGGGTCATGACAAGGGTTAGCATAACAGTAGAGTGTATATGAGACGATGTATAAATGTGAATGAAATAAGGTATGCCAATACAAAACAGAGTTGTGTGATTCTGCATACCTCTCCCAGGAAACAGCGTGATGTTCAGTTAATTTTAAATACATCAATCAATAGCGTATCGACACACATTGTATTTAACTAGTTTATCATTTCATTATCGGTTACTCTTTCAGTATACAGGATGACGTACTTATCTCTGCAGGCGGCTAAAGAGGAACGAACGAAACTATTTTTTCAATCAACAGGTTTTTGCATCCACAAAATCTACACCAGCCACCCATTCCCAGCAGACTGCAGAGTCTGTATGTATATCGATCTGTATAGATTGAAAGGTTAATTTTGCGGGCGGGCCAAAGAAGGAACTAATGAACGAACTATTTTTTTTAAATCCATAGATTTTTCTGCAAATAATAAGCGACGCCAAAACTGTATACCTATTTAAGATTTTTCACAAGACATAATAAAAAATAAAAAAATACACTTATCTTTTGTAAATAAGCTCCTTATTTGTTAGATTTTTTTAACACAAACTAATAATAATTGGATGATTTGTATAGCGCCGTTTTTGTGAAAAATCACCTCAAGGGCGCAAACTAAGAACCTAAAAACCTATTTTATATATAATACAATATAACTACACACGAAATAGTTTTTAGGTTCTTAGTTTAGGTATTGTTAAAAAAAGCTAACCTAAAAACCTTAAAACTTTCCCAAGCTTTATTATACATTGTGTCGGTTCTTTTGTGACTGAAAATGTTGTTCGTTGTTCCTCATTGTAGTCATACTGATAAAAAGTGTGTATTTTTTTTTAATTTGTGCGCATTGGATGAGGAAATTATCTGCATGGGTACCTACCTATATTTACCCAATGACCATACTATTGAGGTATGATATTATAAAAAATTATAAACAAAATACTTATCTTTCACTATCTAAGGTTAAGATTATATAATTTTTATTAATATTGATATTAATAAAATATTTGCGTGCTTAGAAACAATGATACAAAAAAAGGTAATTTTATACAATTCCGCTTCAGTAGAAAAATACATAATTTAGAAAAAAGAAATATACTGTTAGGTTCATAAAAATAAATAAAAAAATAATTGCACATGTGGATTTTCAAAATATTTCATTTTATTTTTTACTTTACGTAAATCAAAATACGTAAATATGTAAGGGAAATTGACGCCATCTTTAATGTTGTTAGTATGATAATAAGACGATTTTTAGGTTCTTAGGTTATTAGATTGGGTTAAATAATAAGATGATTTTTAGGTTCTTAGGTTATTAGGTAGGGTTAAATAATAAAATGATTTTTAGGATCTTAGGTTATTAGGTTGGGTTAAACAATACGACGATTTTAAGGTTCTTAGGTTATTAGGTTGGGTTAAATAATAAAATGATTTTGCAGTTGGCGCTTCCGACAAATATCATACTAACAACATTAAAGATGGCGTCGATCCCCTTACATATTTACGTAAAGTAAAAAATAAAGTGAAATACTTTGAAAATCCGCATGTGCAATTATTTTTAATTTATTTTTATGAACCTAACCGTATATTTCTTTTTTCTAAATTATGTATTTTTCTACTGAAGCGGAATAATATAAAATTACCCAAAGAAATATTGATAAGAAAACACAGTAGTTTTTATGAACCATTTATATGATACTTTTTTATGATTAATATTATGGTGCGGAGGATGTAGCAAATAGTGTAATATATATAGATAGGATCACAGATATGAGGTCACCGATATAATAAAATTTGTTAGATAAAGTAACAGTTAATATTTTACATAATTCATTTCCGATAAGAATCACACATAAAATAAACAGGATGTTTCACTCACCAGCAGAGACGTATCACATTTCACTATGTTTTCACATATCACTATATTGAGGAATTTGTTAGTAATTAATTAGGATTAGGAGTAATTAGTTAGGAATTAAAACTAGTAAACGCGTAATTTTATTCGGACCGTGATAAAACAACAGAACAACACAACGGCCAATGGCTACCTAACTTTAAACTTCGAGCTTCGAGCCTCGAACAGTGATGTAATCATTCAAAAATTAAATTCCCTATGAAATGGTGCAAAATTTCCCCACAAATTCCCCGCAACATATTTTAATAAACGCATTTACTTCTTACTATTAATGTATGACAAAATTTGTGTTGGATAATAATGTTATAATTTGTATAGCGTCGATTTTTTTTTATAAAATTCATATAAAGGACACTTAGGATGGGCGCAAGAAACTGAAACTATTTTGTTAGACAAAGAAGATACAAAAAAATTGCAATCACATTGATAAACAACTAAATATAATTTTATAAGTGTATTACTTAATAATTATAACAAAACAAGTTATGTGAATGTGAAAATTCACCTAACAAGTTTTTTTTCTGTGTATTTTTAGCATGTGTAGTATATATATCCTAGTGACAGGCCAGAACGATTTCTCAAGTCGGCTTGATTATTTGATTATGTCGTCACTGCATATATAATATAGCTTATGTGACGTTTCGTATATTATGAGATGATAGAATAAAAACTGTTTTAGAAAATAATTGAAAAGACTAGTTTTGCTAAAAAGAATAGATTTGTTTAGCTGGAAAGCTTGCCTAATAATTGTAAAAAATATTTTTTTCAAATCTAGCCTCGCAATTATTTTTTAAAACAGTTTTTATTCGATCATCTTAGAATATACGAAACGTTACATAAGCTATATTATAAATGCAGGGACGATGTAATGATTAAATTATAATGTGTGTTCATTAATTATCGAGTCAATAAAGATTATTGTAGTTGACAATAATAAAATAATTGCATAAATACACAAACAGTATAATAGTCATGCAAAATACTAACTAACTAACCACCACACCGTTTCCCCGCATAGGTAGGCAGAGAGGACGGACCGCCAAACAACTCGATCTTGGCATACACTTCTTGCTTCATTCACTTTCATACAACGTCTCATACATTCTCTTCTGTTATTCCGACTTCTGACATGGCCCGACTCAAGGATGTCCCCGGCTTCTTCTTCCATTCACGTCTTATATTCTCCTTACACTCCTCTCTCCGTTCATTCGCTCTACATGCCCAAACCATCTAAGTAATGCAAAATAATATGTTGATACAAACGGCAAGGCGTTTTTAAATCATAGGTTTTCTTTGGTTCCTTTCATAACTAGGCTAATACGGTAAAAAAGTCCAAAAGTACCATAACCGATCATCCCTCTTATAGTCGCACAGTTCTTGGAGTATTTTTCATGTAAATAACATATTATAGTATATCGTTGTTCAGCGTGTAATACCATTAATGTGGTAAAAAAAAAATAGTTTTCATGAGCGAGAAAAAACCACGACACATATTGTCCTTGAATATTACACATTATTAATCAGTGAGAAATAGTTAGGATGCAGGCGAGTCCTCCCGATATTATGTATATTGTTTTGATATTACTGTCTGTACTGTATTTTCTCCTCAAATAAAAAAAAAATGTATATAAAAAAAATGTTAAGAACAAGAACATTTTAATATAATATTTTCGGCATTCTGAGAATAAACTCCGAAAAAGATTACAAATCGAATGGCATTAAAACATCACGTTTTGATATCATACACCCAGTTTAAAAAAAAGAGTTGTATGTAATAAATTATTAATGAGGCAGACTTCTCAAAAAAATAATCTTTTAGTTGAAAATAAACATGTATGACCTAAAAACAAGTTGTTATTTTATAAAAATTCCCCATGATTTGTTTTTTTCCCAGAGCTAGGGAAATATCCCTAGACATGGACTCACCTGCCTCGCCGGCTACCTTCACTTCAGTGCGCGACACGAGTTGAGAGTTGCCTGCAAAGGGAAGGACCAACGGCAACAATTAGCAACAAAAATCTGTCGGCGTTAATTGGCACACGTCGCTCGGTGATACCTACTCACGATGTTGCTTTATAATTAATATTTTATTATTACGTAGGTACCCACCCACTCGTACGATTTTATGTTAAATTTAACTAATTGTTACTGAAATGCTAATATTTTTTTATAAATTTCACATGGAAGAGAAAACGATATATTCAGTGGGTAATGCAGTTTAAATATTAATTGAATCAATCATTATACTGATATATCCTTTGATATTACCCATAAGTAATGACCGAATTCACAGACATACTTACTTTATAAACATGTGCAAACTCAATTCGTAATAATAATTCCCAGACTAGACAGGCCATAAAAAAATGCACAAAGGCTAGCCGCGTATATTGTTGTTCAAGCCGGAAACCATTACATCATAAAGCTTAGAGCCATCGTAAAGTAAGTACCCTTAAATACTATTTTGGAAAGTCGGCATTATTTTACAAAAGGACAGCAATAAAACCTAAAAGGAAATAAGCGTGTAATAAATGAGCGGCCCGCCAGATAATACGGGTCATAAAAAGTTCCCTACAGATGGCCACAGGGACAGGGCTCTCTGACAGTTGGTTTTAGACTTCCGCCCAAGAAGGTACCTATTCTCGCCCTTCGGAGAGGCCGCCCAGGTCCTCTGACGACAGTTAGTGTTACGCTTCCGTCCCAGAAGGAAGTACGATCTCCGCCCTTCGGAAATCTATTGCAGAGACCGCCCAGGCTCTCCACCGCGAGTGAGTTTTACGCTTCCGCCGAGAAGGAAGTCCGATCTCCGCCCTTCGGAGATCTACCATAGGAACCGCCGAGGCTCTGCACCGCGAGTCGACCCCACGCGTCCGCCCAGGAAGATACTGATCTTCGCCCTTCGGAGATCTACTGTAGAAGTCGCCCAGGCTCTGCACCGCGACTCGACCCACTCGCTTCCGCCCAGGAAGATACTTATCTTCGCCCTTCGGAGATCAAACCTTCGAAGACCAGCCACTGGACCCTGGACAGCCATCAGTAAAGGGAAGTGCCTCTGAACTCTCATTAAAATTATTCCTCCCTGTCATCTTGTGAATACTCACTCAAAGACTTTCACAAAATATCACACCTGAATATATGTACATACTTTTACGTAGGATAACTAAGACTTTCCCGTATTATTAAGCCAAGTGAATCTCTAACTTTAAGAATCAACTTTCTCGTATAATTAAGAATAATTTTAAGAATATAAACTTTTACGTAGATTTAAGAAAAGTGAATAGTTAATTTTAAGAACCGTAGAATTAAGTACTTAACTCTAATTTTAATGATATTTTATACTTAATTAATATTAACTTTAGTTTAAGACTAACCCCACGATTATAACAATAAATGCCTTATAGTAAATACATAAATTGCTTTTTTGCGTTATTCCTATAATTATAACCCACTGCATTAATTAGCGTCTTATCAATACCTATGATATTAATATTATACTGCGTAGGGGTTTATTTGAAAATAACTTGAAATATACCATGCGGTGACATGCTACTAGACTTATGACGACCTCTGTTGTTCATCGACTCTGCCTTCAAATTGAGAAGTGAAAATGAATTAATTTTTAGCGATTTTACATGAACTAACAATAATTATATGTTGCTCTTAACGGCTTTAGGTTGAGTTACAATGGTAGAAGATTAAGTAAAGTAGTACTTATAAAAAAGCTAGTTTCCGACCTCCAACTTAATGGCAGGCCCTTCCAGGAAGGTGGGCCCCATTATAGTGAAATATTGAAAAAATACTAAAGTTCACATAAGCTCGATTTTTTTTGTGGTCGTAATTTTAAGGACACGCCAATGAAATTTTTGCCAATTTTTTTACCTACTACAAAATCAGTTCAAAATTTATAAAAAAAAACAGAAACTTATATTACGAAAATAACCTACAAATTTAATCAAATAGAATATTTTTTTATTACTGTGGCAACACCAATCTACTCACTTTGTTGTGTGTTGTCCGCATATAAGTATTATTTCGATCACCAATGTAAATTTATTTATTTATTCGTTATTTCAAATTATTTAAAATTGATTACCCAATACATAGCGGAACGCTGATTTACTGCGTATTCATTGCTGTTTAGCAGAATATCGAGCGAGAAAGCTCGTGTCCAACTTAAGGCGGGTATTTCAGTATACTCAGGAATGTCATCAGTCGGTTTATCCTGTCGAGGTTTCTACCATAGAGCAACTATGCATGTATGGATTAACAGTTTTTTGTAATTTTCTTTACGGTGTCATAACGCCTAATCAGGTTTCTCTGGACCACAATTTTTATAGTTAGTTACAATTTTTATACTTTTTTAATTTTATATTTTTGATCAGTACATTTCATTTGATTTTTTTTTATTTTACGTAATTCTAATAAATGGATTCTTTAATACTTAAATTTCAGGTAGATATACAAAAAATGGCTTTCCGTGTAATTACCTTCCTTGCGAGGGGTTAAATAACAAAAAATGTTTGAACTTAAAATTGTTTTAACCTGTTAAATTTGTAACCAAATTATTTTTAAGATTTTTTAAAACTTTGTATTTAAATAAAAGTTTCAAAAATACATGACCAAATATTTGACGTAAATAAATGAATTAAAAACGAAAATCGTTTGATTTTGAGTTTATATTGGCCTCGGAAATTTCCACCCAACAAAAATGAATAACCAAAGAAAGGATGTGTGATTTATGATTATTTGGGAACTCTCATATGCTGCAGATGATCATAATTTACCACTGTAGGGAACCATGAGTTTCCACAAACAATGTAAATTATATTATTACCTAACTATTGCTAACAATAAACTTAATTTTCATAAATGCATTTAAATATCATACAGAAATTCATTTATATTTGTCCAAATAAAATCGCGACATGTCACACTGTGCAATAATTTTTAGCTGCGAACGGAAAGTGCGCCGTGAAACATCAATTGGTCCGCCCGCTAACTCCTCCCATCGGTCTTTAGGAACGCCCCTAAAGGATTTTTTTTAGAGTATTGTGTCCTTTTAAATCGATCCCCAGAAATATTTTACTACGCATTTTCAGAGAGAGAGGGGGCTACTCGCGATAACAAATAGGGATCAAGAAAGTAAGAATTTCATGTGCTGGATTTTTTCAAATGTCACCTCACCTTTTGGCCGTCTTTAAAGTTAAGTATGTCAAGATGTATTACCTACTGATAGTGAGTTATTATTGAAAAGCAATGTGTGTTTCCGTTTGCATATTATTGATTGGGAGGTAGATAAATAGCTACTGGCCATTGTTTCAGTTATCACGTACTGAACTGGTAAGCGTTCCGTGCCGTTTTCAAAAACATGGACTGTGAGTCATTTTTGCACCTCCAGCTTTAAAAAGAACTTACTGTCGCAATCTTGTGGCTGCAAACAGATCTCCAATGATAACTCCAAAATGCCTACACGACTGGACAAGTTGTTCTGGGAAAGATAGAAAAAGCAAAGGTGTAACCTTTCGTCGGCTTTACCATAATCAATATTGGTGTAAATTGTTTTTTTTTTATGTAAAAAAAACTCAAGGAACACCTGAAGTTGGCACGCCGGTAAGTAGCGGCAAGGGCAAATGACAATCTAGTCTCCTTTAATGGAAGCAATCTTCCCAACAAGCCCTCCATTGATATGCTTGGTGTAATCTTAAGTGATTAGCTCAGGTATGGGGGATTCATCGAAGCCAGAGTAAAGTTAGTCTCTCAGAAGCAGGGTGTATTGTACAGAGCCCGCAGATACTTTCATAGTACACAACTGCTGACCCTGTACAAATTGCAAGTGCGCCCCACTGTAGAATTTTTAGCGTACTGTAGAATTAAATGCGGATTACAAAAATTATTGGTTAAATTTTTTCCAAAGAAAAACGTACCGGGAAGGATTGCAATTATTTTTCTGCACTTTTTCAAACCACACATTTCCATATTTTGTAAAACATGCATAGGACGGTCAGAAAAATGGTAATATTTCTGATTTGATTTTGATAAATGCTAAGCATATGTAAATTTTAAAAATACGTATTAAATATTTTTTCTCTTTAAAAACAGTATGTTTATCGTATTGCGTAATAATATTATCAATATTTTAAATGAATAAATTCATAATTCCTCTCCGACGTATTTTTCCCCTTTGTCTTCATCTATCGGCCGATGTTAAGAACTGTCCTGTAGAACACATTAAAGAAAATTGAAGAAAAGAGAAGGAATGTAAAAAAAGTGAAGAAAGGTGAAGAAAAGTAAGGAAAAGTAAATGAAAGTGAAGAAGAGTGAAAAAAAGTCAAGAATAGTGAATAAAATGAAAGAAAAGTGAAAAAAATGACAAAAATGGAAAAAGCGAAGAACAGTCGAGAAAATTACATATTATATATTTAGTATGTTATTAAAAAAATAATAAAAAAAAATAATAAACTGCTACGCTTTTCAGATATACCTATCGTTTTTTTTGTCGTTCGTTCTTGTTTTCAATGTTCATGCGAGCCTTTTCTGTGAACAACGCCGATTCAGGCAATTCAGAAATCATTCCCCAATGTATGTGCAAAAATGTATTTGGAAGGAAACGCACATGATATTCGATCTTCTACATCCGTAGTCGCCGCCGAGAATATTATTTGTACGCCCTACTGCAATTTACAGTTAGGTCCATAGTTTCTTTTTTTTCTGCGAGGGAAGACAAAAGCTTGTCAAGACCTGTCGGTACACCGAGAAACAAAGTCTGCAGCTAGTCGAGGCGCCTCTCTAAGTGGAAGACTGCTAAGCTCTGCTGCTTTGGTAGCGTTTAATTTTATGGTAGGGGTGTAGGAGTAATTAGTCGGTGGTAGAAGTACCCATTTTTCTAACACGTTTGTTCCACGCTCAGAGTTATTGGCTGTTCGTGTAGTGTTGGGGCGCTAGTCACATTAGTCACTAGAAGTTGAAACTTCTGTTGGTTAGTGGTGTGAAACCACCATTCGAAATCGAAACGTTTTTTGATAGCTTGTTTAGTAACCAGATCAGTATAGCCTCCTATTTCGCAACCTTCTCTTTCTTTTTCTTCTCCTCCCCCCTCTGTCAGCCTGTTAACATTCCTCTAATGGGTATGTCATGGCTGGAAGTATTTTGGGTTATAACATTTAATAGATTTCAGTCATCAGATGAGACACGATCTGTGCTTGTCTTTTTTTGTTACCCATGCCAAATGCCATCGGCAAGAATTGCAAAACATTTAACCGAATCATTTTCAGGTCCATCGGTCTAAAATTATATTTTTGCATTCATCTATAACTTGTTTTCCAGTTAACTATGTAGTTTTGAGAAGAATGTTTAAATTGGTCAGTGTGGTGACACTGTGCCCTGTAGTATACAGGCATTGTCCGCATCGATTCTCATGTTGTATTAAATTTTGCCATAATGAGTGATGGTGTTAAATATTCATATTAGACAATTCATGAGATAAAACGAATAATGAAAGCCTCCGTAGTCGAGTGGTTGAGATCCTCGCCTACGAATCCAGAGCTGGGTTCAAATCCCGGCGTGCACAATTAAATTTTATTTGATTAATTTGTGTTATTTTTACAAATAATTATTTTTCAAATAATATATAGTATATTAAAGGCACGTTCCAGAGTGGTAGCTACTCTCAGTATCGCCCTGGTGAAAGACCACTATTCAGAATCGATACGTTGTTTGAAATGGCTTTTAGCCGTGGGTAGTGACCAAATCGGGATAGCCAGGTACTTCCTCACCTTTCTCTTTTCCATCTCCTTCCCCTCCCCACTCCCTTTTCATGTGAATACCGCACAAGAATTTCAACTGCTCCTTGCTAACCGGAGCCAATAAGACTATGACATCCCCACATGGTGTAAATTGAGGCTGAAGGATATAGGGAGGGGAAGGGGATGGGGTAAAGGAAGGTGGAGAACAACCTGGCTATTCAGATCTGGTAACCAAATACGGCTAAAGCCATTTCAAGCAACGTTTCTATTTTGAATGGTGGTCTTTCACCAAGACGATACTGAGAGTATCTACCACTGTGTGTAACCCTTTGTAGGAATAAAATTATTCTTAACGCTTTCCTCGTAATATCCTGACCATGATAGTTTGCGAAATGAGACTTGCAATCTGAAAAGTTGACAATATTATCAGACACCAAATATCCCGATATTCATCAATGTGCAAGGCACTAACAACGTTGATTCTTTATCATCAATGTAGGTACTGCTGCAAATATTCCTGGGATTGTTTCTTTTTGTTCCAGACATTAGTATTAATGAATAATAATTTGTATAATTACAAACGTATTGTAAAATAAATCATTAGCAAATGCATTTAGAGCCTCTTAACGTCGCTTGCATTGCAGTGAATTGAAATCTCCCTGTGGGAATAAAGTTATAATAGCTAAGTCACGACATTCTAACCAATCATCGCTCCAGGATGATGAACGAACCCTATAATGTAAGAACCTTGGGTCCGCCCGAGTTCTCCGTTCCGCCGAATCCGGTGGAACGACAGGAGTCATCGTTCCGTTGTTTCTGTGGTGTCTCTGATTCCGGCGGGAAAAAATGTACATTTTGCGCCTCTGAATATGATCACTTATCGTTTCTGACTCCAACTGCTCCATTTAGCGCCAAAATATCAAAATTGCCCAAACATGACTTTCATTAGTGATTGGCTTCTGTTCAAATGAAAATTCTCTGTAATAACGATGTCTTTTCACGTTCATACAGGTGAATTTTATGTCTTGACACCGTGTAATTTGATAATTATTTGTATTTTGGTCAGTACGTATTAGGCAGTTGCGAAGATCAGTCGATTACAATTATTTATTATGCAGGCCGTAGATCCAAGTGGATCCTTTGTTGTGAATGCACGGAGAAATTTGGATGATTTATTTGGTGTTCACCATGTGCATAGCTCAAAAATTTTGACATTTGACCAATTTTCAAGAAACCAACATTCATAATGACATTGGCCAAATTACCTTGGCAACATGCAAATGTGATGAAAATGTGGTTGATAGAGCACGTCTTTGCACCACGACCAAAGGTGGTCGTTTTACTAATTGCAGACAGACAAACAAATATTAATAATTATTCCGAACACGCCACTTTTGGAAACACATTTTTTTAGAAATTTTACATACAAATACCAGGGATTTACAATGCCATAAATTAGAAATAATAAATAATCTAAAGTGAAATAAATATTATTAATAATCAAAACCTTTTTACAAATGGATAGCCCATAAATTGTTTATACCTAATTAGTTACCCCTACCCTCTAATCCTCTCTCCCACTTATCGTATCTGTATCAGACGCATAATCATTCCAAATTTAAAGATGTTAATAAGATGAGATGAAACGATTACTCAGCCGTGATAAGAAGTCTTATCACTGTGCACATGTGGAATTCGCATTGGTTTAACCAATTCATTTGCTTTATGGTTTTGTTTTCATATTTTTATAGGTCTCTGTGCATTCCTAAAATAATATCATTGTTCACATTAGAGGTTCGCATTAATTTAATCGAGTCATTTATTTTCCATTTTTTTACGAGTTTCTTAATATTCGTAAGATGATGTATCCTTGATAAAGGATATTATTACTTTACAAATGCGAGATTTACAAATTGTTTTAATGAATTCATCTGTGTTATAGTTTTGTTGATCATATTTGCGGGCATTTCTTTCCTGAAAATAATTGCCCCCATTAATAATAATTACCCCTAAACGTGGAACAGATGTTGAATATTTTTTAAATAAATAGAGAAACAACTAGTATGGAGAGTCAGTTGTCATTCAAGAGCCGAACAAGTCTTTTATTTATCTTGCCTTCGCCTTACCTGAAACCTTCCATCTGCTGCCTCGCCAAGCCTCTGAACTCTGCCTGAGGGATCCTGGGACCTACCTAGTCAGGAGTAGCCGGCCCTGCTCGGGCTCGCCAGGACCAGGATCAGGCAGAGAACAACCTCATACAGTGCTCTCACTTTAGCATCTCACAAGGCATCCTCAGAAGATATTGAACGTATTTGGAACCAGCACCCTATATTTACAGTTTTTGTGCGCGCAGGTGTCCAGAACCACATCTGTCCAGTACAGTATCATTTAACTAACTAACCGTTGCGACTTTTTTGTTCAACATTATGTGATAAATAAATCACGCCGTTTCCCTGTGGACTGCTAGTTTCGCTTCTTTGGACAACTTTTTGTTACTCTGCCTGAGGATATCTTGGTACCTACCTCTTCAAAACAAGCCGGCCCTGTTAGGACGCGCAAGTACCAGGATCAGGCAAAGAATCAGCCCATCCAGTGCCCCACTTTCAGCACTGGGTGTGTGAAACCAGCACCCCCCACTCATCCTCCCTAAAAGTAGAACGAGGGCGTGTTTGGAGCTAGCAACCTATATTTCACAGTCTTGTGCGGACATCCGTCCAGTACAATTCCTATCAGTCTTTCCATCTCTCGTAAACATACTTCCCTAATATACAAACTCATCCACCTGCTCCAAGTATTCACCATTCACAACTATATTGCACAATGTTTTCGTACTCTCTCTCTTTCAAACACCATGAATTTAGACTTATTACATTCATCATTAGCTCATTCTTTATACATACCTCGATCATCCTAGATATGAGGGACTGTAGATCTTCCATACTGTTAGCAATCAGCACCGCATCATCAGCATACAACAGGCAAAATACTTTCAGATTACTCATTTTCGCACCCAAGTCCACCTCTTTCAATTCTTGCACACAATTATCCATGTATAGATTGAATATCCACGGTGACATTACCCAGTTTCTATATACACATAAGTAATTTTAATTTTATATAAATTGAAAATACACTTTGTATATACCACTTTACTTAAAATATATAAATATTTCTACATGTTTCGATAGCAATGCTATCATCTTCAGGAATAAATGAATACTAAAAAATAATTTCAAGTATAGAAAAATGATAAAAAATTTAAAACAATAATTTAAGAATGTACAAAATATGAGCATAAACAAAAATGAATTAAAGTAGGTAAGTAACAGATTAAAAATGTTAATGACAAAATAATTATAAAACATTGAATAATACATTTAAATTAGAAATATAAATAAAAATTATCATTATTAATATTAATATGAAAATAAATTTAAGAGATAGCTATTTTTAAAAAATATTTGATTATTTATTAAATTTAATTCGCTATTAACACTTTTTCTTATTTCTAAAATTTCAAATTTATCTAATTGTAAACCAGTTGTATTTGTATGTAAAACTTTTAAACCTTTATTTATATCAAACGAATGATTGGTTTCTAAAATATGATTTGCAAATTCAGAATAGTTGTTATTATTTAAACATCTTAGGTGTTCCTTAACCCTAATACTGAAATTTCTACAAGTCTTTCCGATGTAAAAATAGTTGCAATCATTACAAATCAATTTATATACTTTAATTTTAATTTTAGTATACTTTGTATCCTGATGAAGTTACCATTGGTTCCGAAATACTTTGATCAATGTATTATTAAAAACAGAGGTTAAATAAAGAGTTTTTTTTATCATTTAGTAAATAAATAAAAATAAAACTAAAAAATACTACGGTTGCATTATTTAATATACACATTCAAAGAACAAATTGACCGACCGTCTCAAATACCGCTGTTACCTTACTTTAGCGAACTTTACTTTTCTGCGCAATGTCTGCAGCGACGCGTGAAATGTTCGTCCTTTACCGGACCGTCAGGGAGCGGGCTAAGATGAAAATGTTGTATGTGTCGTGATGGACGACTTAGGCATCCGAGGAATTGAACTAACGACGCCTGGGTGGGATTCAGACGCGATGTCAACTCGGGACACTGACCGGTCAGTGTCAAGTACTTGATATTGTGATGACTGGCTGCGCCAGCTGTGATAACTCGCTGCGCCAGCTGTGATAACTCGCTGCGCCAACTGTGATGACTACGCAAGGGCGTGTCGTCTCCAATAATATCGGGGTGTGTGTGGTGATGAATCAAACTCGTCTGTTGATAGGTTGGCATAATTATCACTGTCACAATGTTACAAGGTATGAAGAAGGACGAGACGACCTGTCATACGCTTATATATGTCATGTACTTCCATAGGTCACGCTGTCCCTTTCGTACTCTTGTACATCCGTTAACCCCATATAGACATATGTTGTTGTTTTTGCGTTAGTTGTGAGTAGGTTGTTATCAAACAGCATTTTATAAATATGTAAATCATTGTTTGCAAATTTGTCAACATTTACCATGTTCCTTTTATCAATAATACAGTATCATGTTCATGAACACTTCGCAGTATCCACATGTCTCCAACTCCCGGGTGCGCCATGGTTTTAATCTACGTGGAATTGCTTATCAATCCATCATACTTTAAATAATATGTATTACATCACCAAGTTATAAGAGATTCTGTTAAAATATTGCTAAATGCTACAATATCTTATCCGGTTGTCTGTTTAAATATTGATAAATTAACAGGCCTACAGATGATGGGGACGAAATCACTTCATAGTATCGTGCGATCGTACTTGAAATTTCTTGATAAGTAATAAAATAAATACTTTATTGCGCAGCTAAAGAGTTTAAAATACATGTAATTTTTATTTGTTTATTAAATACATATAAACATTTTAAATCGGTGCTGATGTATTGCCCATCTCACTAGGTGTGAAACGCCTGTGCTGAGATGGGCAATTTATAGGAGTGGTTGTTCAGCTAGGTTTATGTTATATTAAAAAGAGAAAACAGATCACAATTTCCAGTTTAAAAAAAATAAACCGATAGAAACATAAAAGGCATTTTGAACCTTCATTTGAAATTACATATCAATTTACGCGCCGGAATGCTCTCAAGGCGGTTCTACCACTGTAGCGATGATGTCAGGAAACTGCTTTTTAAGACATACTGCTCTGCCCTATACACATCTGAGCTGTGGTCGCAATACTCAGCAGCGCAATGGGACAAGCTGAGGGTGTGCTACAACAACGCATACAGGCAACTTCTGCAACTTCCAAGGTTCTGCAGTGCCTCTGCGATGTTCACTGAAGGGAGGGTCCACTCATTCCCCGCCTTACTTCGCCACCAACTAGCCAGCTTCTGGGGCAGGACACGGGAGTCAACCAACGCCATTGTCGTGGCTGCATCCGCGTGGCTCAGCTCTCCACTCAATGAGCGATGGATGCAGGTGATGCGACTGCCACCCTGAAGATGGTCTACTCAATTAAATTTATTTAAATTATTCTATTTTACTATTATCTATTAAGTTTTTCATTTTATTTCTTTTATTTTGATGTAATTATCTTTTCGTAAATACTTTTTATTTTATTTAATACGTTTCTTTTCTTTTTTTCTATTATTATTATTTAACCTTTTACATTTTTATTATTATTATTATTATTTTATTATTTATTTATTTTATTGTATTCATTTCTCTATTTATATTGTATTTGTTTCATGTGATATGGCAGACTGGGTTTGCACTACCCACCCAGTCCTGCTGGATTAAAAACTTAAATAAAAAAATAAAAAAGAGAATCTTAGAAATAAAAACAAATAATAATAAAGAGGAGTACGCCTAATTGAATATACTCGTATGTATGTAATACGTATATAGTATATATATCGATACCTTAGTTCAACAGGGAACTAACTCAAAATACCCCATTTTGAGAAAAAAATTTCATAAAGACATCGCTCCGATGTAAAGTTATTTTGTCCACATAACATAACATAAAGTAATTTATCAACCTATCATATTAAGTTCCAAACGGAAACATTTGACATGTTTCTCCACTGAACTAAGAATGTGCTAATCTCATTATAATTCCATAAAGAATTTTCTGACTACATAATTAGGACGAATTAGACTTATTTTTTTATTGAAATATGAGAAGGGAGAGTTTCTTTACCATTTTTCATCATTAATTCAAAACCCAGAAATGTTGAGTTATTTCCCTATTGAACTAAGGTAAACATAATATATCCATATACATACATATACATATATACATAATATATCCATATACATATATACAGATTATAAAATACTCCTGATAGAGGTTTATTGAGGGTTTTCTTATTTTTAAAAGAATTTTTGGTTTACCTATTTCTAATGCCACTAGGTACAGGTAGGGAATTGAATAGCTTTACGACGTTGTATTTAAAACTTCTTTGTCCATCGGAAGTTTAACATGGGATTTTCTTAGGGCTCTAGTGCTTGTTCTTTCTTCAAACATCTGGACATTTTTTAATTGATGCAGAAGTATATTTTTTTGTACATATTTTTATCAAGTTGGGAATATTTAGTTAATTAAAAATAAAATCAGTGCTCGCCCTTAATGTAACTTAAGAATAACTTTCAAAATTCGTTTCTGGATCTTTGCTAGAGGCTCCAGGGTCAAATGAATAGATGCCCGCGAAATGTGGTGATGGAAAAGAATGCTCAGGGTGCCATGAACAGCCAGGCGCACCAATCTATCCGTTCTGGAAGAGCTAGGCATCCGAAATACCAATCTGCCCATATCGTACCCTAAGATACTTTGAGCTCGTCGCTCGCCAAACTGAGACTTCGAACCTGCAGAAGTTCATGGTCATTGGCTAAGTGGAAGAAGAAGAAATAGCAGAAATAGATAACCGATACGTTTGATTGATCAAATATCAAAGGCCTACGGAACGAAGTGTACACGGACCATGCGATGCAGAACGGTGAATATAATAGCCTGGTTCATCAGGGTAATGCTATCGGGAGTCATAATCCTCAGCAATGCGGCAATGACACAAGAAGAAGAGAATACGTACTTATATCTAGTACAGCTGTTGTTGAAATAAGATCTTCGGTTCCAAATATTGCTGGCTGAAATCCGGCAAGAGAGACCATTAATGTTACTTAATTGGGACCGTTAATTACAGAGAATTTTGGACAGTGGACACTCGATCTGAGCTAGGCCACTTATCTGGTCATCGCTGACTGCAGCGAATTATCTGTTCATGTCTTCGTGTAAATTTTGATTGTGGATTTTAAAGTTTTTTCTTCAAATCTCTTACTTAATTATTTTTTCTGGGATACAGGCTTATTACATTCTCTCATTATTTTTAAATTGGCAATTTTTGCTATTAAAATTCGGTTGCTCACTGTGACGTGATTATTGCGTGTTCTTGGGTAGAAACGAAACATTTTACCGATTTTAGCGGTCTTCATAATATATTGATAAATTCGTGAACACATTCATACATTGTTAATGACATTGTTTCCTGTGTTTATCTGTAATTCACTTTTCCATGTCCAATACTAAATTCCCTTGAAATTCCTACCAATATACAATGTCAGTGGCTGAACACCTTAATCTTGTGAGTGACGAATCTTCTCAATGCGCGTAATTGATTGTAGATTAATTTCATTCATTTAATATCTATGCCTTTCTTTAAATTCAGATAACTCATTAAATACATTTTTTTGTATCCATGTCATAAAACTAACAATAAAACATATGCATAATATTAATATAGGTAAAAACTTCCTTCTTCTTATGGAGCTCATAACATTTTTAAATTGAATCGTATAAAGGTATCTAGCATTACCTAGACATGTTAATAAAGATGTAGAATATGATATACTCGTATATGTATGTATATTACCCTCAAAGTGATCAGAAGCATACAAATGCAGCTGTGATGTATCACATACATACTCGCCCCACTGCTGTTCAACATCGGGTTATGCTCTGATTTTGTAAATAGTAACATTTTGTACATAATTTAGTCTGAAATGTAAATATGTTAGTTGTAAGCCTCTATCACTAGTTTTAAGTCACTGGCTACAGGTCTAAGTTGTAAGTCGCTATCTATATAAGTCTTAGATGTAAGACACTAATTATAAGTCTGAATTAGGTATTTTCTAGTTATAAATCTTAGCTGTAACCCATTAGTAATTAATCTAATATGTAAATTATTATATATAAGTCTAAGTGGTAAGGTATAGGTTAGATAAATTATGTTGTAAAGCGCCTTTGAGGTGATTTTCTCACGAAAACGGCGCTATAAAAAAAATCCATTTATTATTATTATTATCGCCCAACGTTTTGGATCCAACACTGTTGAAAACAGAATTCTGTTATTCTCTGAAGTAGCAAAAACACTTGAACTGTGATATCTAACTTCGTGACACTTAGGCCACTCTCTGACGGTCCGGTAGGGAATCGAGATAAACCTCATGCGTGATACCGACGGGGCACTGCGCCATACATTTTAATGGGCTCTAACTCACGACTCGGGGGGGAAGCGGGAGCGGCGCGACATACTTCAGTTATACCACAAGCGGGCAACAATTCAGTAGCTTCTCGGTAAACACACCCCTAGTAAATCTATGCACTGCGTTTCGATCGTTTACGCGTCATTTATCCATTGAATTCAAACACGGAGCGGGTATGAATTTTTGGCTAATAATGAAGGTAGAGAAATATGCACGCCTTTATAACTATAAATTACTGGCATATGCATTAAAGGGTTATTAAAACTCTTTCCTCAGCACTAATGCACTCCCTCATATTGGTATTCATTTTTGTAATATCCAACGAGGAACGCGCTGGACCAGTTCTTGGAATGTTTTTTTTGACATTCGGTACATTTTCCGGAATTTTACATCATCTTCGGACAGTTTCCTGGCAGCAACAAATAACCTACAATGAATATTACGTTCAATGTAGGGGTGGACCTAAAACCTCCTCCTTTTTTGTCTCATTCGAAGGAATAAATAGGATACCAGAGCCCCGTCTTCACTTGATTCCCCCGACATTTTTTGATCTTGAGTTTGACAGATCCGATAACGGTAAACATAACAGAAATCTGCAATACCGAGAATTTACCGGCCCCGCTACAAATCATTGCAAACCCGTCAGAGTTGATGGAGAAAATATGCATTTTTGCAGCACCCGGTTTATGTCGATTCCCTACCGAACCGTCAGAGAGTGGCCTTACACAACTTAATCCGACTTGAATAGATGTGACAACGTAACTAATTTCAACTTGTGAAGTCAATTCAATCATGAGCTGTGTAGATTTGAAATAACCATTATATGCCATCATTGAGGTTATGCCAAACTGAGTATTGCATATTTTTTAAACGTTCATAAAGAAAAAAAAGATGAATCTTCGGCGAGTAATGTTGCTGGATTATATAGAGGGAGCATGCGCAAGGCGATCGTGGGCATGTCGGTACTACTGCTCAAAAACTTAATAACCTTTATTGATTGTCCTTTCTGCCTGTATAAAATATATATTGAGTAACTTAGGGCGAAAACGAGTAGTAAAGCAAATAAACAGTTAATAAATCCTACCTGGTTTGTCGAACCGTCGGCGTGTATGGTCGGCACGGCACCATCTCGGAGACGAATCTTATGAGACGTTTTCTCAAATAAGTCTTCCGTGAAATGGGCCGAGCAGATCAACGACGATTTGAAGCACCTCGCGAGGCGCATACTCTTTATCCACTTGGAACATAATTCAGGGCAGGTTGGAAACCTGAAAACAAGCAAGGAAATTATGTAATCGGCATAAAATCGGGGATTACTAGAGACCTGAAAATTTAGCGTTTGCGACAGAGCGAATTTTTATGCGTAATTCTTCATATTTAATGAGAATAAAGCAAATTTCGCCATTTTCTGCTAAATTCCCAAATTTTCATATTATTCACACACATTGGCCATAGGAGTTTAAGTGCTGTGGTGGCATTAATAATAATAATAATTGCGACAGAGCGAATTTTTATGCGTAATTCTTCATATTTAATGAGAATAAAGCAAATTTCGCCATTTTCTGCTAAATTCCCGAATTTTCATATTATTCACACACATTGGCCATAGGAGTTTAAGTGCTGTGGTGGCATTAATAATAATAATAATTGGATGATTTGTATAGCGCCGTTTTTGTGAAAAATCACCTCAAGGGCGCTGTACAAATATTTCTTAACTAGATATGTACAAACAGATACAGAAAAACATACTTACCTGGCAGGTCGCTTCAGATGAACACAGTTTTATTAGAAAAATTATTTATAGAGATGATAGTTTTACATGGTTATTTGATGCTCCTTTTCTATTGATGTCACATTTATTAGAAGATTGGTGGCACAAGAAGAGTTGGCATTTATTGAAATACTCATAATTTTTAGGACTGAAAAATATTTATAAAATAAATTTAAGGATTCGAAAATATCTATAAAATGACCTTAAAAAGCATAAGAAGGCTTTAATAGATATTACCTTTTTTTATTTTTCATTTTGGTTATTTACAATGTTGCGGGCTGTGGACGCATTTGCGCACCGATATGTGAATTTTAAATTTTAATTTTTTTTATTTATTTAATGACTTTAAGTAAGTACTAACCGGCTAGCCTAGCTAAGCAATTTACAGGTGAATTTCTTCAATTTATGGACACAATTTTCTGAAAAGATGTGTTTTAAGTTTAGTTCCGAATTCTGTTGAGTCTTTGATAATTCTTAAATCATGCGGCAGTTCATTCCAGGCGGTCCTGACACTCCGAAAGAACGATCCCCGAACTTAGTATTAGGTGTGCTCTTTGGTTCCTTTAACCTCCCGATAGCTGACGACGCTGCTGACCTAAGGGTGGACTGCCGTGAATTGGTATTTTCGGGAATACACAGTTCTGATAAGTAAGCCGGAGCCATTCCGTTAAGTGACTTAAATACCATCCAGCAGAGCTTGAACTGGATTCTTACGGGACATTTGAGCCAGTGGAGATTTTTGAGATGCTCTGAAATGTGAGTATATTTAGATACGCCAGTGATAAGTCTTGCTGCAGCGTTGAATACTGATTGCAATTTGTTAATTTGGTATTTGGGGAGACTTGCATATATTCCGTCGAATTAATCTAGACGTGACACAACGTACGAATTGACAAGCAGTTTAGCTGCCTCTGTTGGCAGGTCTCTGTACTGCCTTTATTTGCCTCAATCGCCCTGTACTTACAGCTCTGTTTACTTGACTTTTAAGGGAAAAGTCTGCATCCAGATTGACACCGAGTAATTTAACACACGTCTTCGGAGTAATTTCACTTCCTGAAATATTAATTAACGACAATTAACGATTTTTTCAAAAAATATTTTGATTTTTAAGCAGGCGGCGCGGCCCAGTACCATTTGGCCCGCGGCCCGGTACCGGGCCGCAGCCCATGGGTTTAGGACCGCTGCTCTAAAGGATTACTCATCTTCATGAACTAAATCTGAAGGAACTGTAAATATTTAGGCACTGGCATACAGGGACGCATCACTATTGTGATTCGCTAGTCCTCCAGTTGTTTGGTAGTTTCCAAGTGGGGATGTCGTCGCCCGGAGCGTACTTGATTTGTAGCACCGGCCAGAATGGTCGATCGCTTGAGGTGGTATCAGCTGTCATATGAGCGAGGTTTGCTCCATATCCGGGGACGGCTTAGGGTCGGACCGGTCGCTGCAAGCTCGTATGTAGGCTGGGTGGCTGTCGGGCTCAGGTTGCGGCATATCCGGGGACGGCTTTACGATCGGAGCGGTCGCTGTAAATCCGTAAGTAGGCTGGATGGCTGTCGGGCACAGGTTGCGGCATATCCGGGGACGGCTTTAGGGTCGGACCAGTCGCTGCAAGCTCGTAGGTAGACTGGGTGGGTTGGAGATAAATGATGGTGGTCGATTTCCACGGTGAAACAGCATTACAGTGGAGATGTTGCCTGGTCAGGGTCGCGAGCGGGAATCTATGTGCGTACGATTTTTATAGGGCGCAGGCAACATTATTTGCAGGTGTTATGAAATCATTGCATTTTGTGGTGTAATTTTGACTTGTTTACGGTGAAATATAGGCCTTTGGCTCGCTTGGTATTGCATTTTGTTGTGCAATCTTGACTTGGTTATTTACACGTGTTGTGCAACAATTTATATTGGGTTATAAAGAAATATGTTTTATCTGTTTAAATTGATTCACTCTAGATACGTTTGATACAGTAGGTATATAAGTACTAAGAAAATACATATTTTATTTATTTATATAATCCTTTAGGTTTTTTTTTTTTAATTAATACCTCCCTAATTTAGAATTTCTCGTTTTTAGAGAGGGAGTACTATTATGGTTTGTTATATATTTATATAATTGAAAATACACTTTGTATATACCACTTTACTTAAAATACATAAATATTTCTACATGTTTCGATAGCAATGCTATCATCTTCAGGAATAAATGAATACTATATATTTAATTAATTTCAAGAGTACTACGATGAACGTGATATTCTGGTGTATATATTAGAAATAAAATATATGTATATAATGTATGTATATAAACATGTATAGCTCGTATTTCTTTAGGAATTTCGTTAAAACATTATACATGTTTCAGAAGCAAAGCTCATTAGGATAAACGACATACTAAAAATAATGACAAGTATACATTAATAATTAGCAAATATAATAAATTACCAACAAATTAACAATAAGTGATGAAAGTGGGTAAGTTATTACTTTAAAAATATTAAAATAATTGAAAATATCAAAAATTATCTTAAAATATTAAATTAAAAAAGTTAAACAGAAATTATTTTTTATTATTAAGATAAATAAAATCTGCAATATCTAAGAAAATACCAATGCATAAAAAATAAAATCATAATAGTTATTATTATTATTCAAATCTGTTTTATTAATATTATAAATATAATTATTAATGTGAAAATAAATTTAAGAGATAACTGTTCAAAAAATATATTTGATTATTAATCTTACAATATTATTCATTTTTGTTTATATTTGTAATTTGTCTAGTCTTACGTAATTATTTTTCCACGGTTATTGCTTGCCTATTATTTTCAGTACACTGTGTGTCCGTATACCTATTCGTTTGATTGTTTCATTAAATGGTTACTGTTTTCCAGAATACTGAAATTCCATAATACTAACACATATAGATATTACTCTACATTAAACCAAAAAATGCATATCATACAACCAGTACCTATCAAACACACAATCTTTTTATACTTAATTATTATACTTTTTTTATTATATTATATTACCATACTATGTCAATACTAGCTTTTTCCCCATTGTATTTTTCTATAATGGCACTTAATATGAAATAAATTTGTCAATTTGACTGTCCTAAAACGGGATTTGTTCCTAGTTGGGTAGTCAAAGCTTTCTCAAATATTTTTGTTAAATAATGTGTGTTTCAAATAAATAAATATTACACTACCGATCCCAGCGACTTTAAAGTTAACCATGTCAAGCTGTATGTACCCTACCCCCAGCGGTCCGCGAATAATCCTCCGGATATAAGGATTGTGCGTCACTGCCTAAGAGTAACAATTATTTACTCATTTATAATAATATAATATATAGTATATTTACGGCATGTTCCAGAGTGGTCGATACTTTCAGTATTGCCCTGGTGAAAGACTACCAGTCATAAACAGAAAGTTTCTTGAAACGGCTTTAGCTATGTTTGGTGACCAGATCTGAATAGCCTTCCCATCTACTTTCCCTCCTCACTATCTTCAATGTCGCAATATACCCCAATTGGAGATGGCATAGTTTCACTGGCTCCAGACGGTTGGGAGCAGTTGGGACTCTTCTGCGGTACTCACATAAAAAAAGTTAACTCACCGGTGAAATGCGATGTCAGGATTTTTCTCCCGCCTCGAATTTCTGCAACCGAAAACCGCACAAGATGTCATGTTGAACTATGTTTTTTTTTTTAAATATCTACATAATTTGTATGTCTTCAGGTTTTATGCTAAGACTGCCACATCGACTGAAGAATTGACAAGAACTAAACATTAAATCAGTGTTGCCGTCTTGAAATCTACATTTCCGCTAGCATGTACGGTAAATTCTGTCAGATTCCGTCAAAACTGACTTGGATTTCCCGTCAGATTTCCACTGAGCACTAAAACCACGAAAAGGCGCAACAGCTATCGACGTCGGGAATGGGGGGGCTTTTTTTTGTTTTTTTTTTTATTATTGTCACCAATCTGCATAATTTAATTGTCTTAACTTCAATAAATAATTTTATTCGAATCCGCCAGAAAAAACGTTATCTCTGAAATTCCGTTAGAAACAAATTCTCCCGTTTCGGAGGCGCTCCAATCCGCTAGAAATGCTAGGAATTCCGTCATGATGTCAACACTTCATCAAATGCTTCAAATATCAGATAACCCAAGAGGGCCGTACGATAAAAGATAAGCCAAGATAAGCAATTAATTTCAGATAAGCTGCTCGGTGTTTCCGCCGTTAAATAAGGAACTCCAGTGAAAAATATAATGGCTTTAAAAATATATATTCGTATAGATCAGCAAACACCGATCTGAATAGATAACTTTTATTGTATATAATTATACGTAGATTTTATAAATCGTTATATAAAAGTGAACTAAAAACTGTACCACCAAAACACCATGTTCTGTTGGTACCACTGCTTCTGACGTCACACGTGCCATTTTTGAGCCCAACTTAACTAGATAAGTTTTTTCCGCTCTTAATATTGCTTACAGCTTATAATTTCGCTGTTTACAGTGTTCATTTTGCCCGTAAAATCATTATGTTTGTTTATTGCGACTACTGGAGAGTTTTTGGTTGAAAATTCATACCAATTTTAACGAATTTGTCTACGCAATAATCTAATCCTTGCCCAACACAATGTCATTGGCACTTAGGTGATTATTTCTTCAGTTATTCTGGAAGCGGATGATTTCTAAAGATACCTCAAACCTCTTATTTCTTACAATGCATAATATATTTATTTTTATTTCCAGCCATTAAAGTTAGGTCAATTTTTCAAACAAGATTTGCCTTTCATACATAATTCAAAGCATTAAAGGTCAAAATCGCAGCAAAAAAGTTCTAGCCACGTGCTGAGAAAGTTCGAGGATGGAATAGTTTTGTATCACACCTGTTATTTTGTGATATTACCTAATATTGATACATTAGTCTATCGGTATTATGTTATTCATCGTGGGTGTTGTTAAGGGTTTTTTCATGTCATTTTTACATTGATTGATTAATTCTCCTGCCATTTACTTTCGCATTATGAATTCTCCTAACACTCCTATTTTTTTATGCGAATACCGCACAAGAGCCCCAACTGTCCGAAGCCAATGGGACTACGGTATTCCTTATTGGGCATGTCGTAAGGGTAAAAGGTATGGGGGGGGAGGCGATGGAGGAGAGAAAGGAGAGAAAGGTGAAATTCAGATGTAAGCACTAAATACGGCTAAAGCCATTTCAAGCATCTTTCACTTTGGAACGCACCATAAATATACTATATATATTATTTTTAACGAATTAATTGTACAACGACGCAGATTAATTAAATCAAATTTAAATGCATATGTTGGGATTTTAACCCACAACCTCCGGATTTGTAGTCGAGATAAAGGAAGAAAAAAATTACGAACTTTCTTCCGATTTTGTCGATTTTGAATCCCGAATGACTAATTTTTCGGGATAAATCATTTAATACTTTTTGAAGTAGATACAATTTGTGTACAATTTGTAATCAAAATGGTCTCTGTAGACCTAATAGTGTCTGAGACATAACGATTTAAAATTTCGTAATATTTTGTCATTTCTATCTATTTTTATATATTTTTTCATTGTTGACACCGAAGGAATTTTTTTAATGGAAATATCGACGATACCAAAGGTTTATTAATATTAAATAACGATGAATATCGAATGAATTGAGCACGGTCAGTAACGCCAGTACTTATTATCGATATGATAGACTGTCTATAGTTAGTGATAAGATAGACAACATAATATACCACTAGTACCGTAATGCTATATGTTAAATATCCCGCGTCATATTGTACATTACGTATATTATATGATGATTTTAACTTCTAAAACAAAATTTGTCGCTACGCACTCCATTTTTTTCAATTAATTAAACCACCAACTTTGTAATATAATCATGTAAACCATTTTATTATTATTTTATGCATCTTCTTGTGGCACTTTAGGAAACATTACTCTGTAAATATATAACCGTCTGAACGCAATATGTACACTCCGCTTCTCTACACAAGCATTGCTTAAAAGAGAAGTATAATATTGCAATGAATTAAATTGTACTAAATTTCAATAATGAAAAAAAGAGCATTGGGAAAAAAACATTTGTACAGCGTCCTTTATGTGATTTTCGCCAAAATGGCGCTATAAAGATCATAAAAATATTATTATTATTATTATTATCACGTACCAAATCATTATTCAATAGATATGAATACCAAAATATCATTTAAAATCTCGGAACGGTCAGAACGCTAATATCTGTGGACCCGGTATAGATATATCAGATATGCGGCGGTATCATAATACGCATTTCTGTTACCAACATGTGCCCTAGTCTACCAGTTTAGGTTTTAAAAAGTTGAATATGGACTTTCTTTGAACGCTGATAAATTATTAATCAGTTGCGGATATGAATGTATTTTTGCACTTTGATACAATGCACCTACAATAGTAACGATACGCTGATATTCTACAATGTTTCCTTCAATTAAAAGCAGTTAAATTTGAGTATAAAGTTCTAGAAGTTTTGTATGAAATCCATACAATATCGATTACTGCCTATTGAACTGCTAATCCGACTGGCTCGTGTGACGTCACACCCAACAAGCCATTTTTCACAGATTTCGTGCGTTTGGTGGGCTTTAAAAAATTTAAACTTTAACAATTATTTTAACCATGAAAACGAACTTAAAAAAACAGAAAATTAAGTTTGAGTTAACATTAATAAAAAAAAATAATAAAAAAATGGAATGGAGTTCCTTATTCTAAGAAATTACAACATAATAAAGGAATAGGTATCGCAGCGAGAGTTGATAAAAGAATAATAATTAGGGTATATTGGACAATCTTTTCACAGATTTTTTCTTTGTCTACAAAAATTAAGAAAAAAAAATTGCGATAATGGCGGCAATTTTATTTTGTTTTTATGTTTACGAATAGATTTTCTATGACGATTTAAAGTGTGCCATTTTTGATATGCCGCCAAAACGACATGTTGGTGAATATAGCGTTATCGACGTCACGCCGACCAACGTCGGTGACAGCCGTCTTACCAGCCAGTAGCGTTATGTACATCATAATGACGTTTTAGCCAGATCGAACCGTTTCGGAATGTGCTGCTTTAGATAGTTTTTAATATCAATTTTTATGAAATAAAGTATTAAAATTACACATTTTTAGTACGATTATCAGAATCAGAACTAAGTGAAAAATCCAGAATATCATCATACAACGAACAAAATATAATTGAAAGAAAAAAACGTTTCGGCTAAAACATCATCAATAACGAATTATATTTTAATCTTAATACTTAATACTCATTAAAAATAAGAATTGATTGTATACAGCATTTTTCAAAACTGTTTTTGGTCTTCACGAATATGAACATTATTAATAAAATAAAATAAAACTCTAAAAATGTTGGAATAACTGCAAAAATATCGTACATTCAAATTCGGTTAATGTTATATTATTTTATCTAATTAGCAACACAACTTTATTTTTATTTTTACCGGTCTGGTCGAAAATAAATAAGTGGAAAACGTTACAGAGGTTATTTAATTAAAAAATCATTTCAATAGTAATAATAATTGGATGATTTGTAAAGCGCCGCTTTTATGAAAAATAACCTCAAGGGCGATGTACAAATATATATTAGTTTTCATCGGTTCAATTCAGTTTTTTCCACTTATTTTCGACCGGACCGGTTTCACCTTATCACGGGCATCGTCAGACTGGCACAATTAAATCTAAATCTATGGTATATATCGATACCTTAGTTCAATAGGGAAATAACTCAAAATATCTGACTTTTGAGTTAATGATGCAAAATGGTAAAGAAACTCTCCCCTCTCATATTTCAATAAAAAAATAAGTCTAATTCGTCCTAATTATGTAGTGAAATCAGATAATTCTTTATGGAATTATAATGAAATCAGCACACTCTTAGTTCAATAGATTTCAAATCCAGTTTTCTCAAAATGAGGTATTTTGAGTTAGTTTCCTATTGAACTAAGGTATCGGTATAGCATCGATGTCAGGAATGAGTCCCACTGCCTTCTAATATTGTTTTTAATTATGACTTGAAATTTGTTTTATTGCTGACGGTACTGTTTACTATTATGTTTTTAAAAACTACTTACGGTTTGGTTTATTACCCCCTGGAAGACGGATTACATTGTGTTTGTTTACTGAATCTAGGGTTTAAAAAATATATATATATTTAACGGCATTCGTGTCAGCTTTTATTTGAACAGATGGTTGAAAAAATAACATCCAGCTAAATTTGGATTTAATTATTTCAGGATCACCCGATGAGTTGACGCGCCCTTGGAACAACAAGGTTCCATAATAATAATTGGATGATTTGTATAGCGCCGTTTTTGTAAAAAATCACCTCAACAGCGGTGTACAAATATTACTTCCTATTCGTTATCTAATTACGTACAGACAGATACAGAAAAAAAACATACTTACGTGGCAGGTTGCTTCAGATGAACCTTAGAGTAATATTAATATATATTAACACAGTTTTATTAGAAAATTTAGAAATTTAAGGATAGAGATGATATTTTTGCAGTTGCTATTTTATCCTCCTTTTCTATTGATGTTATATTTATTAGACGATTGGTGGCACAAGAAGAGTTGGTATTTAGTTGAAATATTTATAATTTTTAGGACTGGAGAATATTTATTAAATGACCTTAAAAAGCTTAAGAAGTTTTTAATAGATATTTAGTTATTTACAGTGTTGCGGGCTGTGGATGCATTTGCGCACCGATGCGTGAATTTTATTTTTACTTTTTCTGTAAGTAACTTACGGTAAGCACTAACCGGCTAGCCTAGCTAAGAAACTTACATGTGCATTTCTTCAATTTATGGATATGATTGCCTGAAAAAATGAGTTTTAAGTTTAGTTCTGAATTCTGTTGAGTCTTTGATAATTCTTAAGTCATGCGGCAGTTCATTCCAGGCTTTAGGTCCTGATACTCCGAAAGCACGATCACCGAACTTAGTATTAGGTGCGCGTTTTGGTTCCTTCAACCTCCCGATAGCTGATGACGCTGCTGATCTAAGGGTGGAGTGACTTAAATACCATCCAGCAGAACTTGAACTGGATTCTTTCAGGACATTTGAGCCAGTGAAGATTTTTGAGATGCTCTGAAATGTGAGAATATTTAGATACACCGGTGATAAGTCTTGCCGCAGTTTTGAATACTGATTGCAATTTGTTAATTTGGTATTTGGGGAGATTTACATATATTCCGTTGCAGTAATCTAGATGCGACACAACGTACGAATTGATAAACAGTTTAGTTGTCTCTGTTGGCAGGTTTCTTCGTACTACTTTAATTTGCCTCAATTGAAAGAACCCTGTACTTACAGTTCCGTTTACTTGACTTTTAAGGGAAAAGTCTGCATCCATCCATCTGACATTTTGGCCTAAATTAACCCCTTTGCATCAAAATACTACGTTAAAAAAATATTTTGTCAAATATGCCCGACTTCTATATAAGTTCGCAGATAATTATGCAACAGAGCAGTATTTAAAACACTTCAAATTTATTTTTTAGAACAAGTTTTCATTTGAAAAATTACTGGCAATTTAGTTGTATCTGCCACTGAATCGAATTGGTAAAGCATTAATTTTAATTCAATTTTTTTTTATAACTTATTGAAGTTTGTAAACCTCATTGTAATATTTGAATCATTGAAGAAGATAATATTAACACATCCCAAATGAACCACGAAACCGAAAAAACAACAGAAATTAAAAATATTTCAGTCGCATCTGGGACTCGAACCCAGGACCTCTACCTATCCGGGGTAACCGCTTAACCAACTTAGCTAATGAGACCAGTTCAATTTACGCCATTTACACCGATATCATACTTCATGTTCAAGATTTTATTAATATTATCCTCCATTTTTATAAATCCCATATTATTGGCTGCTGTCCTTATGATGATTGCAAAGTTTCATCCAGAACTCAATTGTAATCGGAACAGAGTCTCGGATATACCTACCCGATTTTTATTTATATGAGACATCTATTGACTTATTGTACAAGTCTGGAAAAAAATATTCAATTTATTTTTTTATAACTTATTGAAGTTTGTAAACCTCATTGTAATATTTGAATCATTGAAGAAGATAATATTAACACATCCCAAATGAACCACGAAACCGAAAAAACAACAGAAATTTAAAAGATTTCAGTCGCAGGGTTCGAGTCCCAGTGGTTCATTAGTTTTAAGTTTATTTATAGTAAAGCGCACTTGCAGTGGAATAACACAAATCTGCGCTATATAAATTCTACATTATCATATTATTATTTTCATGTTTTATTATTTTATAAGTGATTGCCGCCCATTAGAAAAATTAAACCTAAACGTGAAACAGATATAAAATAAAGATTTGATATAAATAAAGGTTTAAAAAGTTTACACACAAATACAACCGATTTATAATTAGACAAATTTACAATTTTAGAAATTTGAAAAAGCGTTAATAGTGAATTAAATTTAAGTAATTATCAAATATATTTTAAAAAAATACCTATCACTTGAATTTATTTTCATATTAATGTTAACAATAAAAATAATATTTCTTTTTTAATAATTAGGGACGAATCACATTTATAAAGATAAATTCTAATCAAATCCCTGTACTGTACCACCCATCGTAAGATATGCTTTTCCTTTCCTAAATTATAGCAATAATATAAATAATTTTATAAAATAAATACCAGGATTAAATAATATATCCAATAACATGCATTTTACAATATATATATATATACAAAGCCGTATATAAATTTCGCTAATAAACAGTGTTTACGCCAGGTAAGAATGGTCCTGTATAATATTATTTTAACGTGGCGTCACATTCATGGGTGAAATGCATTGTATGTATAATTTTATTTTATCGATGAACCGGTGAATGCAATTTGTTAGCCATAAGTAGTAATAATGGATTGTCTATAGTTAATGATAATATATAGCATCGGAAAAAAAAACATTTGGACAGCGCCCTTGAGGTCAATTTTCACAAAAATAGCGCTATACAAATCATCCAAATATTATCCAAAAATACTTTTGGCCACGTTTTGACGATTCTGCCGCTTAGTGCGCCGGCGTTCAATACCGATCTTAGAGTAATAATATATTGTTACTCTAAGATACCGATTGAAAATTATCTTTTGTTGTTGATGTTATTGGATACTACTTGTGTGTCACTAGCGACGTTTGTGAGGTTGTTATTTCACAAGTGAGTATGGAGAAAGACAAATTGTTTCCTTTCGAAGGCGAGGTTCGAAGTTTGTAGTAATATTTGACTTTGGACTGATATTACAATTCCTTTGCGAAGACATTGATGCACAACCTTTTTAGCTGGAGGCAATTTATCAATTTTCGATATGTTCGCGGGCCGCAGGGGGTAGGGTACCTATAGCTAGACATGGTTAACTTTGCAGTCAGTGGCGTCGCCAGGGTAGATTTTAATATTTTTAAATGTGAATACAGTATAAACAAATATCGTATTTCATATAATGTCATTTTAAATCTTTAAATGCCATAAAAAAATCGTATAATTTAAAATCAGAGTTTTCTAATAAAATTGGTTCGGGTAACCTTTATGTATTTTGGAAAACGTTAACCACAAATAAACGAATGAACGCAAAACAAATTCTATCCCCAAGGTCAAAAGAATAAATTATTGATGTCGATTTTTATCTATCTGAAATGTTAAACAAACTATTGTAAAAACTTCTAATTTTGGACCGCTGATATTGAAGATAGACAAGTTTTTCGCGATACCCTTTCATTTGCAAAAGCAAAACAGAATGGAAACTGTTAAATATTTTTATCATCGCAAAGGGGAAATCCGAACGATTGCTATTAAATAAGAAATTTCAAATCTCACTTCCGTTACTTCAACGTCGTGTACCTCGATAAAATGCAACCTAATTGAATTAATTTGTCTAGACCCAAGGTCAAGCCAATAAAATAATGCCGTTTATTTTTATTGGGCCGCATGAAAGGGCTCGCGGCCCGCAGGTTGCGCATCACTGCATTTAATAAAGTGTTTATAGTCTGGAGTCTTGTTTGAGATTTTTTTCTTAATAAATAATCTCTTTTAAAAACATGACGCATTCATTTACTTATCGCATCGGTGTTTCTTCAAGTGAATTTTTATTTGAAGTGCTTTGCCTTTAGATTAGAACACTAAACAAAATATAAATATATCGTCGCCGTGGAGTGAACAGTCACTAACTAACAAATTGACAGTTTTGAGATAATGTCTGTTTCGTGATTGCAATTTAAAATGTCTATTTAAGGGTGCTAATAAAAGTTTTTTTTCTAGTTATGGATTTATTACGAAAAATACATTGAGCGATTTTTCGTAATTTCGATTTCTTTGAATTTAAAGTATTAGTGATTTTTACTTCCTTTTAGTGATTTTTCGCATTATCGTTTTTCCGAGTTGAAAGTATTAGTGGTTTTATCAGTGGTTATTTTCACGTGCGTATTTTAGTTAATCTAGGAATCTTGTGTTGAAGTCATTTTAGTGATTTAATTGTCATTGTTTTTAGGAAGGAAATGAGTTTTTGTGAAATAATCGAGAACGTATAATAATAAATAAAGGTAATTGGTTAGTCTAAGTACTCGATATGTTTATATATGTATCGAACGTGTCTATAGAGTGGATCAATTTAAACAGACAAAAACACAAAAGACAACACCTGCGAGCCACCTGCCTATACTTCATCGTAAACAAAAACAACACCTGGAAATAATGCTCGGCCCTATAAAATCGTACGCACAGCGGTACGTTCTATCATTCCCACTACAGCTGTGGAACAAACAACACCTCCACCGGACACTGCTTCACATTGGATACCTCGACCTGCCACTGCCAGACAAGAACAGTCTTCGAGTCGCTTGGAGCAACGACATCTCCATTGGGAAACTACCAAACACCTTTCTCAAGAGAATTCGCAAATCACAATAGTTGTGCGTCCTTTTGTGCCGGTGCCTAAATATTTACACTATTTTTCTTGTGCGGGCCTTACACGTCTCGTACAATATATGTTTGTTAATAAAAATAAAGTTAAAATAAAAAGAAGTTTATCTTGCTAATTAGGTCAAATAATATATTTTAATACGTATGCGATAAATAACAAAGAGGTTTGATTACTTTCAGAAAAAAAGATTCTATGCTGTTAGTGAAGTACCCATGACATAAATCGATTTAGGAAATTTTCACAGAGATATCGACTTATCCAATAGATACGGGGTTTAACATCATGTACTTTGACATGTCTGACTCCACGGCGACGAATTATATCTTATCAAATAAATTTTAATCTAGGTAGAGGTTTTAAGGTAACCTTGGCTTTTTGTTTTTTTAGATAAACGTAATTTATGTCTACATAAGTATAGCATGGATAAGTATTTTTTATGATAATAATAATTGTATAATTGGCATAAAATGTATTTGTGAAAAATCACCTCTAGGGCGCTGTGCAAATATTACTTCATATTCTCTATCTAATTATGTACAAACAGATACAGAAAAACATACTTACCTGGCAGCTCGCCAGATAGACTTAAACACACTTTTATCAGTAAATTTAAGCTTGGATAAGATATTATTTTTGCAGTTGCTATTTAATCCTTCTTTTCTATTGATATTACATTTATTAGATGATTGATGGCAAAAGAAGAGTTGATATTTATTTGAAATATTTTTAATTTTACTGTTTAGGACTGGAGAATATTTATAAAAATACCTTAAAAAGATTAAGATCTTTTCAATAGATTTTTTACACATTTAGTTATTTGCAGTGTTGCGGACGCAAAGAGCTGTAACTCGACGCACTTTTGCACCGGTGCGTGAATTTTTTTATTTATTTTAAGTGACTTTAGGTAAGTCTAAGTCTAAGTACTAACCGGCTAGCCTAGCTAAATAGTTTACGTGTGCATTTCTTCCATTTATGGATACGATTGTCTGAAAAGATGAGTTTTAAGTTATGGTTATTGTTTTCTAACTGTCAATTTGTTTAAATATAACAGTAAGTGGAAGATATTGCTTGTGTCGTAATGGGGGACTTTGATATGATACATTTGTAAATAACATGAAATTCTGTTGTAGGAGAAAACCTCATTATAACAACTGTGGTACGATTTCAAAGGAATTATGAAGTGAGTAATACGACGAGTGCCTGGATTCAATCAACAAGATAGTGAAAGATTAACCTTATATTAACGGTATATTGTTATATAAGTCAGTCTATATTAACTGATGTGAGGTGATGTGGCCCTTTATAATATAGTCCGTCCGTCGCGGGTCGCGGTGTGGTGTGTGGCAGTGGCGTGCATTGCTCCTTCACTAATAGTAGGCTGTAGCTTTTCAGGTGATAATCATCATCCATCTTGAAATCGCCAACGTCTTAGATTTAAATATTGAAACTCTAAGGTACATGGAAAAACACATAATCACAATGCAGGCAGACTTTCTCATAATGTTGTTGATCGTTTATCAATTTTATTGCCGGTTAGATTATTGGCCAACGGGCTGCCACGTTGACACGTCGGTTCTCGTCCGATCACCGAAGTTAAGCAACACCGGGCGCGGTCAATATTTGAATGGGTAACCGCTTGGAAACGCCGCGTGCCCTTGACCCTTTTTTACCCCCCACTCAGCATCCATAAAGGTGGAGCCTACCGACATAATTATTTATTCCTGATTAAAAATATCAAAAATAATTTGGAATGCCAAAAATATGTTTATTATCAAAATCAATCGTTTTCATTATAAACCTCGACTTATAATTAATTTGACGTAAAGTAATTTTACATTATTATAATAAAAAAAACAATTTATAATTGCGTTATTACCTTATGTATAATAAACCCGTATTTTTCATTATCAACATCATTCGTTCCAAAGGATCCGCTAATTGGAAGTTGGAAGGATTGTATTTGAAGTATTTCCACAGATGTTAGTCACTATTGGTAAAAAGGGACAATTTATGAAAAAAGTATGAAAACAGAGTTGTAATATAATTTCAATATGAACCTTTTTTGAGCAAAAAATACTCACAGCAATACTCCATGTAATCCAGCTTTTGGAAAAGAAAACCGTCGAAAAGAGCGTAATATTGGCCGACATAGGGTTTCATTTGTTTGCGCGATGTCTCCCACGAGATAAAGCTACAAAAATACTATCTTGAGAAATATAGTTTTTGATATGAATAGAACCGGGTCAGGTTGCAACTGAAGAGACGAAAATATTTGTTAAAATAGAAACATTTTATTATTTTACTCTTTAAAATTTATGGAAAAATTACATTTTCATCAATTTTTCTGTTTTTTCTTTCGTTTCAGTATATTTTTACCATTCGTTTTCTTAGGGTAGGTACAACTTTTCAGCCTCTATGGACTGTACGCCACTGGTGTGTGGTCTTCTTCTGTTAGAATATTCGTATTCATCGTACATCATTCTGAAAAGAGGGTTGTTGGTACGTAGGTGCACGGGATGCATGTACTGACCTATGTTGACATAACGACTATTCTAAGGCTACTGCACATAAGTGCATGTGGATGTAGTTTGTTTATAAATGAGTCATAACGATCAGCACCCAAAAATACCACGGACAATGAAAAATACACACTTTGCAGGTTGCTAACTGAAGAAATACTACGAATGAATTATCTCCAAGTTATATAGGGTAATTAGTAATTAGGAAGCTTTAAATGCTATGTGAATAAGTACTGGAATATTAGATAAAAAGTTCAAAATTGCTTTTACTGATTTTCAGATATTTTGGTATGTATTTCATAGAATTTAAAGATTACACCTTGAGGATATTTGCTTTTCGAAACCTTACGCGTTTTTTTAACTACCAGTAAAGAATTTATGGATGATTCATTTGTGGCATTTGTAGAAACCTGCATAGTGATGTTAAGGGCCATTTCTGGGTACTGGCCAAATATTTGTTTTTGAGAATTATTCGATCCAGGTAATGGTTATCGGTCAGATGCAGGTGTTGCTTACAAATCGACATCGGATTATATGCATTTCTATATTCGCATATTACTTACAAATCGACATCGGACTATATATATATATATATATATATATATATATATATATATTTTATTTTATTTTTTATTTATTTATTTTATTTAATATAATAATTTTTTTTACAGAGAGTATATAAAAATAAGACATGATTCATATAGTGTAACAAAAAATATAATATAGCTATTCCTCACCATAAAGAATATTTTGGCGCTCTCGCAGCAGCCGGCAGCTTTTTATAAGCGCTCCAGTTTATCTGGGAAATATTGCTTAGTTCTTAATTTTTTCGGTGTTAAAGTAGCGTAAAATAACCGCAATAATTTATAGGTTACATTTATAAAAATCATATAATTTTAGTGTGGCCGTTTCGGGCTTAAATCAAGTTTATAATAAAAAATCAAATAAAAACCCAAATATTTTAAGTTCAAATCTGTCGCGTCGTTCTAAACTAACCCAAAAGCATCGGTCGGTCGAAGCGTTCGACACATGTGCTTATTAAAAGACCTTTTTGCTTGTTAAAAGTGTCCCAAAGTAAATGATTTACAATGTTATTCTTTGAACTGTGGTGATTGTAAACAATATCGTATACGAGCTAGACAACTCAAACTCAAACTTAATGGTGAATGTGCTATTTTGGAGCCTTTAATAAGCTGCAAAGATATCGCTGTATAACCTTGAACACTGTACCACAACTGCAATCCGCAAAATTAGATTTCGTGGCTACCGAGAAAGGCGCAATAGGAAATAAAAACATTTGACGAGAAGATCTTCTGCTGTCACGCGACCTGAGTTCTGACCTCCAGTTCACGGAGCAGATCCGGTGCATCATGCGGCCCACGGACGTGCCCGAGAAGGCTGCTCCGCGGCCTGCTGTGGTCCGACCCCGAGAAGGATACCACCGGCTGGGGCGAGAAATAGACGACACGCTGATGTGGTCTTTCCAGATCCTGAAGCCGGCCGACGAGCGCCACCTGGCGTATGGGCAAACCAACACCGAGCGTCCCGTTACGCAGCCCAGGGGCGTCACCAACAAAGACAAAGAAGATTGGAAGAAAGGATCAGTACCCCCGGCCCCCGTCCTCACCCGCCGCCCAACTTCACATAACTCCTATCATTCGTATTAGAGTCTTGCAATATATCGTAAGGAATAAATACAGATAGCTTCTATTTTTTTTTTCAATTAAACATGTATGAAAACTTAGACCAAGCCGTATTTAGTTTTGATAATTTAACTGCATCCTTTATATGGTCTATAAATAATGTATAATGATAGTGTCCAAAAAAAAAAATGTCATAGATTTAATATAGGAATAATGTAAGAATAGGAAGTAAGATTTGTAAAGCGCCCTTGAGGTGATTTTTCACAAAAACGGCGCTATAAAAATCATCCGAATATTATTATTAAAGAAACAAGGTTCTTGTGTTTGGTGAGTGATTATCGCTTAATTAATCAAATCACAACTTAAAATATTGTTGTACAATAGCAGGAAAATATGAATTTGTCGTGTAAATTTTGTAATTTATCACTAGTAATAGTATTAAAGAAAATGAAAAGAAAGTAGAAGAAAAGAAGAGAAGATAATAATAAAAGACAAAAAAATCTAATAATAATAAAAATTTAAAAAAAAAATTAAAAAAATTGTTAGAGTAGTTTGAGGTAATTTTTTAATCTTTGTTGAAATTCATGGATATTTTCTATAATTTTAAGATCAGATGGCAGATTGTTAAAAAAGGTTATTCCTAGATATAGGTATGTGTTTTGCGTATGCTTAGTATTGAATGGCGGGATTTTAATGTTTTGTTGATACCTTGCGGATATATTAAATTGTAATTTATTTAACGTTTTTTCTTTAAAGATTTGAATAATTGCATATTTTTTATAAATTTTATCTACTGTAGGTACATTGAATATTGTAAAAAGCTTTTCAGTGGAAAATGATGATGGTTTTTTTTAAAATTACCTTTATTATCAATCTTTGAATTATTTTAAGTGGACTTAAAATATTATCATATGTTCCCCCCCAGCCAATAATTCCATATTGTAAAATAGACTGAACAATTGCATAGTACACTCTTTTTAGGTTTTCTAGTCTAAGAATATTTCTTAGTCTTATAAATATATATATACATTTTCTAATTCGTTTAACAAGTTCACAAATATGTGTTTTCCATTTAAAATGCTGGTCTATATATACACCAAGGTATTTAATTTTGGAAGTTGGACTAAGTATTGAACATGCTTGATTACAATTGATTCTGTTGCAGTTACTTTGGTGTATTATAATTTTTATTTCTGGTTTTGATTTAAATTTATTGATAGAGAAAGGAATAAATTAAATATGCATTTCTATATTCGCATATTACTTACAAATCGACATCGGACTATATGCATTTCTATATTCGCATATTACTTACAAATCGACATCGGATTATATGCATTTCTATATTTGCATATTACTTACAAATCGACATCGGATTACATGCATTTCTATAATTGCATATCGCGCCGCTCGGACTCAACCTCGTATCTACCTTTTTGCATGTTTTCTCAAGAGATGAAAGAAATTGTCTTCTTGGAGGTCGGGTTCATCTTGGGTGGTTAACTTTCGCTCTTAGAGTACAATTGTTACTCTTAGCTTTCGCTACGATTTATGGTGGCAAATATCGCCCCCTTCAAATAAAAAAAGGTTGAACGATGAACACCCTTGCCGTCAATTATAAAGTCAATCGTTCACTTCCTTTTCGCATATATATCGAATATTTTAACCATTTAATACCACCTTCATTCGGAGTGTTTTGAGCCACAATCGAGGATACACTAATAATATACGAGTACCATAATAATAATAATAAATGAATTATTTTATAGCGCCGTTTTCGTGAGAAAATCACCCCAAAGGCGCTTTACAACATAATGTATCTAACCTATTCCTTACCACTTAGACTTATACATATATAATAATTTACATATTAGATTAATTACTAATGGCTTACAGCTAAGATTTATAACTAGAAAATACCTAATTCAGATTTATAATTAGTGACTCACATCTAAGACTTATATAGATAGCGAATTACAACTTAGACCTGTAGCTAGTGACTTAAAACTAGTGATAGAGGCTTACAACTAACATATTTAAATTTCAGACTAAATTATGTACAAAATGTTACTATTTACAAAATCAGAGCATAACCTAATATTGAACAGCATTGGGGCAAGTATGTATGTAGCTGCATTTGTATGCTTCTGATCACTTTGAGGGTAATATACATACATTTATGAGTATATCATATTCTACATCTTTATTAACGTGTCTAGTTAATGCTAGACATGTTAATAAAGATGGTAATGCTAGACAGATAACTTTATGCGATTAAATTTAAAAATGTTATGAGCGCCAAAAGAAGAAGAAAGTTTTTACATATATTAATATTATGTATATGTTTTATTGTTTGTTTCATGACATGGATACAAAAAAATGTATTTAATGAGTTATCTGAATTTAAAGAAAGGCATAGATATTAAATGTATGAAATTAATCGACAATCAATTACGCGCATTGAGAAGATTCGTCATTCACAATTAAAACAGATTAAGGTGTTCAGCTCCCACTGACATTGTATATTGGTAGGAATTCCTAGGGAATTTAATATTGGACATGGACAATTGAATTACAGATAAACACAGGAAACAATGTCATTGTCATTATATGAATGTGTTCACGAATTTATGGAAATGAGTATCTGAACAGATGAGTTTTTAGTTTAGCTCTAAATTCTGACGGACTGGTTATGGCAACGCAATTCCATAGGGAGATTATTCCATGCCTTAGGGCCAGATACTCCGAAAGCACGATCATCATTGGGTGGGGCCATTGATAGATGCAAGATGCATCATTGATAGATACAAGATGCATCGTTGATAGATACAAGATGCATCATTGATAGATACAAGATGCATCATTGATAGATACAAGATGCATCATTGATAGATACAAGATGCATCATTGATAGATACAAGATGCATAACAAGTCCAACAGAAAGAGTTCAAATTAGAAAAATACCTTTTCAAACTTTCATATCCTTAAATTCAACATACCCGCTGGATACCACTCGTGTAATGCCTATTTACCTATCCTAATTACACTATCTTATTTTATTAACATTATTCGAAACCTCACCCTCCGATCCGTTTCTTATAGAGGGACGAATCACATTAGGAAGATGAATTCTAGCCAAATACCTGTACCGTACCACCCTTAGAGTAATAATATACCTACTCTAAGGTACCACCCATTATTAAATTTGCTTTTCCTTTTCTAAAATTTAGCAACATAAATAAATACCAGAATTAAATAATATCTCAATCTCTGCTTGCAAAACCGTACATAAATTTCGCTAATAAACAGTGTTTATTTCAAGTGACCCGCCAGGTAAGTATGGTCCTGTATTATATTATCTGCCTGTAATATATTTCAATGCGGCACCACGTAACCGCAGGGGTAGGCAGAGAGGACGGACCGCCAAACGATTCAACTCGAACTCAAACCGAGCCGTCTACTATGATCGCTCTTTTCGTGTAAATGGCCCTCTCATTTGGAATAAACTTCCCCCAGCTCTTACTAATATCCAAAAATTGACTGAATTTAAACGGGCTTTTATAAATTTTAATTTCTCTTCAATTTATTATAAAAAGTCATTTCCTCAAGCCTCTGGTAGTTGTTTGGTTTCGGTTTCCTCCGTATATATATATTTAAAAAAAAATTTATGTGAAGTCCGTTATTGCTGAACATAACCCGACTCCTGTCTTAAAATGTTACTATTTTTGTACTATTATTGTGAATATGTTATTTTTGTATAGCCATGTATACTGTATAATATTTTGTAAATTTATTAGATGAATATGCACCTAAAGAGTACTGTAGGGGTAATAATAAGAATAAGCAAGAATGTATGTAATATGTTAAGAATGTATAAATAGAATGTAAAAGTAGCACTGTAGGGATACCACTGAATGGAGTTATTTAATCATTTTTTAAGTTTATTTATAGTAAAGCGCCCTTGAAGTGAAATAAGACAAAACTGCGCTATACAAATGCTTTGTTATTATTATTATTGGCATACACGTCTTGTTTCATTCACATTCATACATTCTCTTCTATTATTCCGACTTCTGACATGGCTCGACTAAAGTATTTGATTCACTTGATCGTGCCATGTCTGCCCAAACCATTTAAGCGTCCCTTTCTTAATTTAACTCATTACAAATAATCTAAACATTTTTCACCCAATCAAACATGTTTTTATCACACATTCGCCTCAGAGACCTCATTTCTACGGTATTCTGTTTAATTTCATCCTTCCTCTGCCAGTTCCATGCCTTACTTCCATACATCAGGGTTGATATCAGCACTCCATTGTGGACTGCTAGCTTTGCTTCTTTGGACACTCCTTTGGACTAAACTCTTATTACCATAATTATAAGCCGAAAATGTTGGTTGTGTAGTGGTGGAGGACTTAGCTAGCAGAGAACCCGACGAACTTCTCCACTCAGACAAATCGGTCAATTTCAACCTTATCGCCAATAGCGCAAGAAGACTGATTTCGTTCGTATTTTACTAATTTTGTCTTAAATTGAACATACATTTTCAGAAAAAAAAATAGTAATTAGTCTGTGATCTGTGACGACTGTGACCCTTGTCAAAAAGCGTTCAGTTTACAGAATTACTTGGAACAAAGCAGGGGTCCGTGACCATTTCAGGTTTGTGAAAAACGATGCTACCCCTAGTCACTGATCTATAAATATCCCTAGTCCGGAAAGGCGGGAACAACTAACTCACCGCATAAAAAATAATTGTAGCACCTACATATAAAATTAACTATTGTGATATTACGACGATTTTTATAGGGTCGTTTACGTGATAAAATCACCCCAAGGACGCTTCACAACTACGTGTACCTAATCTACACCCTAACATAGGTAAATATTTTTTTTCTGTCGATCTCGATGTTCTAATTTATAATTTATATGATCGCTAAGTAACTTATATAATCTGTTTTCCAAATATGTCGGTCAGTGGCTGAGTTGGCATCGCGTCTGAGTTCCATTCCTAGGCTGGCCAAGTCCTCCATTACGACGCAAGCAACATCTTCCGCTTACTGTGATGGTAGTAGGAGATTTTCAAATATTGTCAGGTTATTCGTAACTAGGGAATGTTTGTCGTCCTTTTTTTTTTTAAAGATGTATATAAAGAGGAATGCATGTGAGCGAGTGGGCGTGTTTATTTATTCTTAAATTTAATAATGAAAACAAAAACATTAGCCACCCATCTCACTAGGACAATCCTGTGTTGAGATGAGCGGCTTTACAATTTAATAATAATCAGTAAATTTCAATAAGCATCCTTATCTGATCCTTATTTTAATTTAACTTCATCTCTTTATATGGTCTATAAATAATGTGTAATGACGGCCTGTCCAAAAAGAGAAAATAAATGTTAAAAAAAAAAATAAAAAAAAATAAATAAATTCGTAGAATAGACGTAATATAAGAATAGGAAGTAATATTTGTACAGCGCCCCTGAGGTGATTTCTCACAAAAGCGGCGCTATAAAAATCATCCGATTATAATAATAATTATTTATTTACTATTGTCTACTTATTAATATTTACTAATTTTTATTCATGTATTATTGTTTGCTTATTGAAATTTACTGATTATTATTCACCGAACCGGTACACTACAAAGAGCTGATTTAGTGATCCGGCTCACTAAACCGAGCCGCTTCGACCACCACTAGTAGAAACCCATACAAAAATAGAAAATAAATGACTCGATTAAATGAATGCTATCGTCACATGTGAACAGTGATGAATTTAACAAAGATGTGTCATCTTAGGAATGCACAGAAACCTATAAAAATATGAAAAACAAAACTATAAAATAAATTAATATACAAATTTCGCATGTGCACAGTGATAAGACTGCTTATCAAGGCTCGGTAATCGTTGCATCTCAGTGGTATTATCTTAATGATGTTGGATGAATACGCGTCTGTTACGATCTTAATTAGAGAATTATTTTAATCTTAATTACTGGCTACGAAGGTATTGTTATAAATTGTTTTGTGAATTTAATGTTGACCACTAAATTTATCATTTAAAAATATTCATTAAATACTAACTTCTGATTATTTATATTTTCTCTGTGCCATTGTTTATAATATTGTACATATATCTTTTTTCTCAATTTTTCCCGTACTGATAAAAAAAGTTTAATACGTTAAGCCCAATTTGGGCGTAAATAAAAAATAAATAATAATAATAATATGAAAATTACTGGGTAAGGATAGGGGTAACCCATCAGAACCTCAAAAATTTCCCCAATCTATTCATAACCCCGGGCATAGGCCGGGTACTTTAGGTATTCATAGAATAAAAAGCTTATGAGTATCTCAGCCGACGAAATGGCATTATTGGGCAGTAAATAAATAAAAAGATTGGGGTATTTTGGCAATTATTGCCGAATTTTTCTATGTCGGCATTATTTTATTTGAAAATAACTAGAAATAAAGCCCATTTCATAAAATTCCAAGGTTAGGGCACCGTAATTCGACATCCGGTTTTGGTCGTACCCTTAGAGTAACGTCGTACCGCCCAATGGGCATTACAGGTATACTGTACGCTACCAAGTATAAATACACCCTTTTAAACTCGCAAACCAGACGATGAATAATGACTTTTTTCGGTTACAATTGAAGCGGATTCCTTCTTCCTTATTTTATTGTAAGCGTATATGATCTAGCAACTAATATCCTCCTGAAATTTAGGTAATCATCGCATATGAAAATCGGCTTTTCCATCTTAGGCAGATAAAATCAATCAGAAAATGCCTTCCCTCTAATGGAGTTAAAACACTAATAAATTATTTTGTTATCTCACCTATGTACTACTGTAATAGTGCATACGCTGGTCTCCCCCAGAAACAACTCAACAGGATAAAGTCCGTCTTCAATGCTGCGGCGAGAATGATATAAGGTGAGCTTAAATATTGTCACATAACTCAACTTCTAAGGGATCGCCTTCAATTGCCTCGATGCCCTGAAAGAATAGAATTCAAGATTGGGTACTTAATAACCTTCAAATCACTGCAGGGAAAGGCACCAGCCTCTATATCTATGTGTCCGACAAGACCCAGGTGATAGACAGCATTCTTTGAGGCCAGCAGATTTGAATGCTGCTAACCGATTAGTTGAACCTTAGTTGAAGTTAAGATTTCGTGGCTGCCGAGAAAGGCACAATAGGAAAAGACATTTGACGAGAAGATCTTCTGCTGTCACGCCGACCTGAGTTCTGACCTCCAGTCTACAGAGCAGATCCGGAGCATCATGCGGACCAAGGACGTGCCCGACCAGGCTGCTCTGCGACCTGCTGTGGTCCGACCCCGACAAGGACACCACCGGCTGGGGCGAGAAATGGACGACACGCTGGTGTGCTCTTTCTGTGCTGATTATTATTATTATTATTATCTCGGTCAAATAAATCCGTGTACTACGATCGCGATTTTCGTATATCCGGCCCGATCATCTGGAATCAGCTTCCCTCAAATATTGTCAACATCCAGGATTCACTAAGGGCCAGTAGTCTACTCTGGGGTTGAAAAAAATAAACATAATATCCTTAAAAGATTAAAAAAAACACAACTATAAGTTCTGGATCGAGACAGTGTCTGCCTTTTGTACAATTTAATCCTCCTCTGTGATTTCCGATTAATTGAATGATAAGTTTGTCAACAAATTCAATACGTGTCATAGCTTTCAGTTTCATTTGATTTTGTTTTTCCTTATATAAAATGTATGAGTTAACAACGGAAACTTCGAGACCCCAAAAAAATAATTTTCGCCACCATTTTAAAGTTTTCCTCAAAAATGGATAGGCTGCAGTATACTGGTCTGCGGTATCCACGCCACCCATATATTTAGTATAATTTATTATAATATTCGGTTTAATTATGGTTTCTTCTTAGCCACCTCTCATTATTCTCCTTACAGTTTTATAATCATTTGAATAATGATTGGTGTATACTGTAACTATTTTTTGTCCTTCCAAGCAAGAAGCAATTCATTGTTTTTGACACATGCAATCGTTTCACCTGACTTCAATTTAGCTTTTTTTATTGGTAATGGGATATGCTTTCTAGTCGTCATTATTGTACCAGTTAGATGAGTTTTTAACTTCATCAATTCCTCTCCTAATTGCGGGCTTGTATATAGCCTGTCAGTAAACATGTGATAGCCTTCAGCTTCAGGAATGGAAATTAATAAATTGTTGTATAGGTGGAAAACAATTCTTGATGTAAATGGGAGATCGGGTCTAATTAACCTATTCGTGGTTACGGCACCATAATACGGAACAAATGAATAAATATAACCAGATCCCGTATCCGCCAAAATGTATATCCTGATGCCCCATTTATTTGGTTTGTTTGGATTATAAGTTTTAAAACAAATCCTGCCTTTAAAGTTGACTACAGATTCATCTACCACTATTTCTTTACGGGGTATCATATATTCTCTACATTTACTATCTATATGTTCCATAAATCCATTTACTTTTTCAACTCTTTTTTCAAGTGTTTCGTTGTTATCTGTTTCATTAGAATTGAGATGTAACATCCAAAATATTTGTAAAAAACGATCTCTTTTAAAAACACTTCTGAAAAATGGGGAGTAAGCGACAAAAGCAGTGGAAAAGAAATCTTGGAGATTGGGATGTGGTCTCACTCCCATATTTAATATGACTCCCAAGAAAGCTCTAAATTCTACTTCATCCAAATCTCCCCAAGAATGCCAAAGAGAATTTTTACTTAAATTTTGGGTTTTTGAAATAATATTATTTGCATAATTATTAGTATATACTGACTATGGATTTTATTAGTTCACCAGTAAAGAATAATTTGAAAAAATCTAGCGGCTCATTACAATTTCGTGGAATATTAGGACCAGCGCGTCTGCTACCAATGGAAAAATCGTAAATTTTTGGTTGAAAAATGTTACTTGAAATTTTCCAGTTATCACTGTTTGTATCACTTTCACTTTCAGAAAAAAACAGCTCGCCTTCTTTTACTTGGTTGCAATCACTTCCACTATCTGAGTTGTTACCATCTAACATAGAACTATTCATAATAGAGTCAACATTATCAAATATCAAAAGGTCATCATCACAGTCAGGTGGAAGTCTTCAATGTTTTCAAATGCATTATTCAAGGAAGATTCAATATTATTTACACTTTGATTTATTACTTCACTTTGTTCGTTAATATTACTAAACACATCGTTTTCATTACTTTCTTCCAAATATTCATTAAATTGATCCATCGCGATAAAAATATATAAAAAAATATTAAATTGTTATTTTAGTTTTGAAACGTTCACAAAATAGTGGTCACCGCAGTGGGAGGAGCTCCGCAACGAACAATGCACCGATACAGGCTGACTGAAGAATACAAAATGTTAAAAATTGACAAAAATTCTAAGAAACGATATATAAGCTAATCCTTTAATGTATTTTGACTATTAATACATTTTAGGGCATATTTAATCCTTTATGTACACTACTGTGAAATAAAATTCACAGAATGTTATCGGTAAATGGGGAAAACACAGCTTCAAAGCTATCGCTTGGGAAAGCCACTATTTTGGCTATCGGAGCTAGCAACCAAATGTTAAAAAGCCAGAATATTGGCTATCGGAGTGCAATACGTTAAAAACCAAATTGTTCATAAAATCCTATCTAATTTAACGGGGAGAGGGACGTCGGAGAGTTATTATTTATGTACCCATCAATTCTTCGATCGGGTACAGAACTTGTCATCTGTACAGTTCCAACCGAACGAGATGGCTTTGTTAACAAAAGGCCTCAAATATAACTTAGAATATAATAAAAATAACTTTAACAGTGCAGTGGAAAACGTTGCTGTGGACATCGAGACCGCGTTATTTAATAAACCTGGAACACCACAATACAAAAGTGCCGAAACAATAAAAAACTTATTCCTAAACTTAAAGCCAGTTCCAATAGGGAAACATCCACTATGAAGAGCATTCGGAAAAAAAAAAAATAATGACCAAGTAATCCTAACAAAAGCAGACAAAGGTAACACGGTCATTATAATGAAGAAAAGTGATTATAACTCTAAAGTGCAAGATTTTATTCAAAGAGACAAATTTGACATTCTACTAAGAGACCCTACTATTAAATTCCTCGATAACATTAAAAATGCAATAAAAACATGTAAATCCCCAATCTTCCAAGACAAATCGTACCAACAATTAAATTCTTAACAAAAAATCCGAAAGCCCCTAAATTATATGGTTTCTTAACTAACTAACTAACTAACTAACCATCACGCCGTTTCTCCGCAGGGGTAGGCAGAGAGGACGGACCGCCAAACAACTCGATCTTGGCATACGCTTCATTCACTTTCATACAAATAAGTTTCTTAAAAATACATAAAACTGACAACCCAATCCGGCCGGTCGTGTTAAGTTGCAATTCCCCGAACTTCAAAATAGCATCACACATCACTAATATATTTAATAATTCTAAAGTCTTTTCCCCCAAACATACCATTAAGAATTCCTTTACCCTGGTTGATGACATTAAAAACTTACATATTCCTAAGAATGCAAAATTAGTTTCATTCGATGTCGTTAACCTCTTTCCTAATAACTTTCGTTAACCTCTTTCCTAATAAGTAACAGAAAGCAAAAATATATTGTATAAATTATTACAAAATTCTGTCCCATCTTTTTAACATTTGTCTAAACCAAAACTATTTTCAATTCAATCATGTGTTTTATCAACAAAAAGAAGGGTTAGCTATGGGCGCCCCACATCTCCCCTTATTGCTGATATCTTCATGAACTATTTAGAGAATAAAATTTTGAACTGTAAATCTCCCCTACTAAATAACGTGCTTTTATGGAAGAGGTATGTCGACGATATGTTATATATATGGACAGGTACGGAGCGCCAACTTAACTCCTTCCTCCTACTAATAAACTCCTTCCATAAACAAATTAAATTCACCATGGAAATAGGAATCAACACCACTTTAAATTTTTTAGACCTCACGCTTATCAGTTATAAACAATAAAATAGATTTTAAAATTTACCGTAAACCCACTTATACAGACACAACCATCCATAACACCTCAAATCATCCAACCTCCCACAAACATTCCGCTTTCCACTCGATGATTCACCGGTTGGTTACGGTCCCGTTATCAAATGCTAATTTTTCACTAGAACTATCCATAATTAAACAAATCGCAATAAATAACGGTTATCATGAAAACTTAGTCATTAACATACTAAATAAAAAAACTAAAAAAAATGTCGTCAAATAAGTTTTTGTTCAACAGTACCCCCCCTAATAATAATATAATAAATAATAATAATCAACCGTACCAATGGCGTAGAATCTTATATATCAATAACTTTTCTCAGCAAAGCATTAAAAACCTTCCGTCAGAGATTAAACCAGCATTTTACACAGACAATAGTTTAGGTAAATTTTTAATTAATGGTAAAGATAAAGAAGACATTTAAGGCCACTCAGGCATTTATTCACTTCAATGTAATGATTGCCCGGCGTTCTATGTAGGCAAAACGTCGCGTAATGTTAATATCCGGGTAAAAGAACACTCAAGATGCCTAAATAATAATGGGTTCTCCGAATTTGCTAACCATCTCTTACAGACCACACATTCAATAATAATACAGGCACTAGTTTACTACATAAAAATGGAACCGGCATTCGACTGGATAACTTAGAGGCATTAGAAATTAGGAAAGCCAAAAACACTAATAGTAGACTGATAAATAATCAAATAAATTTAAATAAAAGTCCAATCCTTAAATTATTCCCAATAAACAAAGTACACACCCTTCCAGGTCAGCAGGTACCTGCTGATCTCCCACCCTTGGCCCTTCACCCGCCTGTTTGTTTCAATCTATAACACATGTGCATCTTAGTTCATAGTTTAGTTGTATACTGCCCTGAAGAAGCTACGGAAGTAGCGAAACCCGGACGGCTAAAGTATAAAATAAAAGTGATGTAAAACAAAGTTATTGCTTTATTTTTTAAATTATAATGTCACATCACCAAGTTACCGCTTCATATGAAAATATATTATTTATTAATTCAAAATAATGATAATATTATCGGCCAATACGATAAACAAGGTGTTTTTAAAGAGAAAAACATTTATTAGGTTTTTTTTAATTTGCATGGGCATCAAAATATAATCAGAAATATTACATATTTCTGACCGTTCTACGCATGTTTTACAAAAACATTTAAATATCCTTAAAAAATGCTGTGAAGGTTTTTCTGTAACTTGCCGATAAGATAAATTAAAAAAAAGAACAGTGTGTGGTTTAATTTTTTTATGAACACTAAATAACTTTAATGTTTTTTTTTGTAATGCGGATTACAAATCTTTGGTTACGTTTATTTACAAAAACGCAACGATAAAGGATTAAACATACTTTTCTCCACTTTAAAAATCATATTCGTATTAAAAATATTTTGTAATAAACATACAATGGGACGGTCAGAAAAATAAATATTTCTAATTAGATTTTGATAAATACTAAGACTACGTAAATTTATAAAATGTACAATAAATATTTTTCTATTTAAGGCGATGCAATGGGAAGTGATGCAAAATCGTGTGTTTTCGGTTTGAGAATTTGTTGGCCTAGAAATATTATAGGTGATTGAATTAAATACTGCAAGTAGATCACACCTTAGCCTTTCATTTAACCGTGGATTTTTATGGTATGTCTTTTTATAAGCTTAGAAAAAAATAAAGCATGAGACATTAAAAAATGTTTAAAGCGCAAAATCTCCTACTTATAAACTCCTTTTCCCATATTTTCGTATTGTTCATTGTGGTAAATTAAGTTTTTTAGAATATGACCGTAAAACATTTTAATAATTATGTCTGAGCTTTACAGAATAGAATAAAACACGCATTTTGGTGATGTTTTTTTTGCCGAAATCGAAGGATGCGGCCGATGTACAGCGGGATTTTGAACCTTGTCGCCACCTGCATAAGAAGCGCGTGATTTCGTTAAAATTTTAGCCGGTGGATGGCCTTAAAAACATTATGTTTATCGTATTGCGTAATAATACTGTCATTATTTTGAATTAATGAATAATAACTCTCCGACGTCCCTCTCGCCCTTAAAACATAAAATCATGTACGTAGAAATAGAATTTCAGACAATTTTTCCTTTTGATTCTCCATAGCTTATTTAATTGCGGTTTTCTCCTCCTTGTTATTCAATGCCCTTAGTATCCAGTGAACAACCACGAATATAATGTGATATATTCTCTTGCTTTGTACTTACTTTATATTTGACTATTTACACCCTTAATAATAATAATAATAATAATAATTGGACCATTTCTATATAGCACGGCTTTTTGTGAGAAATCACCTCAGGGCACTGTACAAATATTACTTCCTATTCT
>JAHDVE020003511.1:0-23878 GCA_022606495.2 Halesus radiatus
AACAATATATATCATAAAACTCCATGAATAATAAATATACAAAATGGTATGAATAGTTTCAAACCGTGGCCTAGACTGATAGGCTCAAATATAATAACGATATAGCCCTGGTCCCTATGGAGACTACTGATTTCCTTCAACCTGACCTCCCTCCAACCTTCATTCACTATCTCCCAGTCGCTGAGAGCTCAGAACCCACCAAACTTGCAGTATATGTCTGGGAACCCAAAGTCGTTCCCCAGGGCATGCTCTTCTTTATCCACGGACTCAACGGGTATGCAGGAAACATGGCTTATTACGCAGATTACATACGAAACAAGAATGGCTTCGTTGTAATTGGGCTAGACTGCAGAAACTTCGGCAGATCTGAAGGCATAGATCGAGGTTTGGTCAGCAATTCAAACTATCTCGTCAGCGACGCATAGGAAGCTATAAAATGGGCTATGGATAAATATAGTAATCCCATGAAAAATCTTAAGTTGTTTATTAGTGGACTCAGCATGGGCGGCGCTATTTGTCTCAATATAGCGGTTCGCAAAAAATTTCCTTTTTAAGGGGTTATTTTCTTCTGCCCAGGCTTCGTGAGGACCCCTGTCAGTCGAATGACATTGACTTGGAAGAATCATTTGCAGATGATGTTCCTCCCTCGGTCGTACCTTTTTCCGCCGACCTACAGCACGGGAACCAGACATAGTAAATATAACTAAAAAATAAAGAAGGACAAATATATTTACAATGGAGATATGCGGGCTGGTACCCTCAGGACGTTGCAGTTCTTCATGCCTGCGACGCGTTTACTGTTTCGAGAGTTCGACTTGCCCTATCTCTTCATCCAGAGCGGGGTGGACAAGGCAGTGGACCCGTTTCAAATCAGAGACTTTGACAGGGAGGTGAAAAGCACAGACAAGACTCATTTCTTCGCGAAGGATTCATGGCACAGCATATGCTTCGATGAAGAGATCTTTGAAATTGTGTCTGAGGTGAGTAAATGGTTAGCATTACATTGATTTTGAAATAATGATTAGGTATTTTTCAGTTTAAAAATAACATTGTGCTATTTGTTTTATCGAAAAAATAGTCACAAGATACCTATATGATTTAAAATTTGCATTACACTTATGAATAAATAGCTTGTTGAATTAATGGATCCATCAATTTTTTAAATATCAAATAAATAATATTTTATTAAATGTACTAGATGGAAATAGGTATAAAAAATATATTGGGTCTACTATTATATGTACATGTAAAATTAATTTAATTACTGCGCAAAACTAAAACAAATATAACTTTTTTATACATAATTAGGCTAAATAATAACTTTAAAACAAATAAAAAATGAAACTCAAAGTCGAACCCAACACCAACCAGATCATAACAAAGAACTCCAACAGCAGGGATATGCCAGGATTTCTAACAACTTCCCACAACATATGTTTCGACTGGCAGCAAACCACCAGGCCCGAATCCACCAAAAAACATTACAATCTAGCTAATGCCAGCAAGTTCGCAATTTCAGGAGAAATACAATCGGGGGAAACCAACTCCGAACTAATGCTCGTGTCTCCCTGCAAATAAAAAAAGGTAAGAAGTATCCGAGGTGCCTCGACTGTGCAGAACACATTTAATGATTTCGGAAACATTCACCCCACAACCTATAACATCAGTAGTTCTCTTGTTACTGACAAACCTACAATCAAATATATTAATAAGTAAAACATAATTATTTCGACACCTTTTTATATATTTCATATATAGCTTGTAATTCCCTTACTTATTTTTTTTATCATATCGATTAGTATTTTTAATACCAAGAAGTACTTCACAATTTAATATCCTAACAAAACCAGGGAAGATTCTCATCATGACAGAAAAGTTGCTGGATATGATGAGAGCTTGAACACTGCCACGAGATTCACAAAACCTTATGAGTTTTGTAAAGTCATTGACTAGCTCAGTAACTCTGAAGCTATTTCCCGGAAAAATGTATCCCTATTGAGTCAAGGCTTAATTAAGCGAGTCAATCAACAGGCAGTCAGAGACACCGATTCTGAAAAACCATTCAATAACAGTAATATTATTAACGCTGGTAGTCAATTCGAAGAAAAAGCCAAGAGTTCCAGACTCGAAACTCACAATTCAATTATTCGCTCGCGCGGAGAGTCGGTGGGTCGCACTGGGACAGCCATCTACAAAAAAACGAAATTCCCCAACTCCCCTTTTGACGTGAGTCAAGGTTTTTGCGAACCAAAGTTATCTTTGGAGAACGAGCTGAGAAAAATGTCTTGCCAGAACACAGCCGATAAATACTAGAAGCTGTATGAACATTTCAGTATGGTGGATGATCTCCAAGGGAGAAAACAGGCTCAACTTTCAAGTGCCATGAGCAACATTATAGCCGTCGAAAATATACTAAGCAGACTCCCGAAGTGTTAGCGAAAGGGGAGGTTCAGCCACTCATATCGAAAAGGGAACCTTGCTTCTGATGAGACAACTTCCAAGAATCTTTGGAGAAATGCTTGACGAACCAAGCATAGCTGAAATATAATAGACAATCTAAATGTCTGTATATTGTTTATTTCCATGAGATATACCGAAGAGACACATTATATATGTTGTGTCTATATCTTGAAATATTAATTTAAATAGATATATAGATATCAATTTCTAACAATAAAAATATATTTTTTATTAATTTCTTTATTTTATATCTACAAACAATTATAAAAACATAAAAAAAAACTTTCATATCGAAATAGCTTATGAAGTAAATATCACGAATAGCATCAATATGGCTTAGAGGGTGTTCGCTAATCGCCCTCATCGTTACCATCCTCTTCAATTGCCTGAGTGGACGTGTCTTTGGTCAACCCACCACTACGATCTCAGACAACTATAAACTTTATGTAACACCTCCAGGTTGGACTTTCCTGATCTGGATTGTTATTTATTTGGTGTTGCTCATCACTCTAGCGCACACCTTCGTAAAAAACATGTGGGCTCCTACCTCATATTACTGGTTCCTTGCCTCCTGCGGACTCAACGTCTCCTGGGTGGTGGTTTTCAGCATCGGTTCCAAATGGGCACTCCTGGCCTGCTTCTTCATTATCATGCCTTTGGCCTTCACAGTATTCAAGACCTGGAAAAGCCTGTATTTCCCATTTGACGAAGACTGGGTCTATTACTTCTACAGAAACTCGTTCTCACTCTATTTCGGTTGGCTGTTGGTTGCCACATTTCTCAACCTCGGAATCGTATCTGTGTACATTCTCGGCATCAGTCAAGTGACTTATACATATATATTCTTCTGTATGATCGTCATCGCCTTTGGGGGGCTAACCCTCTACGTGAGAAACCAGGAACAAAGTCATGGCTTTAGGTGTTGGATTGGGGCCTGTCTGGCCGTTATTTGGGGTGCAACAGGGGCCATTATCACTGCAACAGGAAAAAATAGCAAGTTTTGATGATATGAGATAGATATATAGATATTTTTTACAAAATCTGCACTAGTTTACTGCAGTGTATGTGAATTCAATATTCGATTTAATTTGTTATGTTACAGGCTATAAAAAAATAGAGTTTGTTTAATCTAACAATAGGCTATTAAAAAAATATAGATATTTTGATTCTTTTAAAGAAAAGTCGTTTCGCGTGATTAATGATTTTAAATATGTTATATCGATAGTTTTTATCTATTTCAGATGTTTCAGATGATGAATCTTTTCTTAGCAATTTCATCCTGTTCTGTCATGTACAGATACTCTTCAGTCTCGTCTATGGAGTTGAAGTGTAATGTTTATTTGTTAAAACTGTCCAATATCAGTCCCGGCTTTCTTTCGCAAATTTCCACCACATACTCGGTGGTTCTCTTATTCTTGATCATTGACACCAACATAGTGTTTAGAGTTTTTCTCTCATTCTCTGACCAAAACAACAATCTACCGTCAACAGATAAATATAACACCAAATCGGTCCACTGACCTTAGTTTTTTTCGCTGTCTAGGCTTGTCCTCCACTTTTTGACGACAAGAGCATCCGCGATGGGATTGGGGTTACCCATGATTGCCTCTTCTTCTGTGAGAGTCAAGAAACTCTGGACATCTAAAACTGTCAAAGCTTATTTTTTTACAATGTCAGAAATAAACGCTTAATCAGCAGGTTTGAGGACACGTTTGAGGATGTAGTTTCTCATATCATCCCGACCTTGCTCGATCTGAGCCCAAAATTATCTCACCTCCAGCAATTGAGAATCTGGATGGTGGGGTTTTTCCATTTATGTAAGCAGTTCTGCCATCGAAGTTTTCAGAGTGGACATTAGGATCAGTTAGTTCTTTTCCACTTCTTTCCATAAGCCAAATATCACTTTTCCCCACTCTCTCGCGGCTATTCTGAACTATGAGTAGTGTTAAAACAACCCCAGCTCCAATTCGAGCATATCGCTCTTCATCGACGATCTGGGAAGCATGGACTTCTCGATGGTTCGGAATGCCTTGTCACATGCCTTGTAGCGGGAGTGGATCTGTTCCTTTTTGGAAGTGATGTCCTTCACGAAAGGTTACAGTGACTCCATATACTTCCGAGAACACGTGGCAATTTTTTGTAATAGAGTTTATTAAAGATATTTATGGAAAGTCTTGGCATTTGCAGAAACCTGTGAGTTCAATCCGATCACTTGCTGAGCCCCCTCCTCAACGGGTGTGTACCATGCAAGTTTGTGTTTATCTTTGAGAGAGCTTTGCTTGTTTACGTTCTCGATGCCTTTGCCCAAGATTTTGTACACATTTTGAAGTCTCGCGAAATACTCATATATCTCTCTAAGAAAGTCCCGAGCTGACTCAACTCGAAACTTGATACCCTATTCTATCTTTTCTACCACTTCGATATGACGGAGATAATATTTTCTTCGCTGAGAGTCGTAAGAAGACAAGGTGCTGAAGTTCTGCTTCTTTCGTTACGAGCATACAGAGTTTAACATATCGGTGGGAACTGTTGATTGATTGGCGTTTTGAGATATTTAAAATTGGACGTTTGGATTATTTGAAGAAATGCTAGCCATTGATTCCTTCCGCTGCCTTTATTAAGTGTCTCTATGTAGAGTTTCGACTTCCATAATTCAATTATTTTAGTTTTTGCTGAATATCCAATATATATTTTACTTTCTAGTATTTTTAAATAAATGTTTAATTCAATTAGTGTTACAAACTAATTTAATAAAAAAATCGAATGGTAACTATATTTGTAATTAATCATCACTCTTTAATGACTAGAAAAATATCCATATACATAGATAGTTTAGTTCAATATGGATATTGTTTTAGTCTATTGATATAGAAGATATTATAAAAATATTAATTAAATATAGGCCTGATATAATTTGTTCAATACCAATGGATGAATGATTCATGTTCAAAGTGGTCATCAAAAGATGTCAAGTTGAATCTATTGAAAGAAAAATGCTGCTTATAGTACTTATGTAAATTTTATTTCTATAAATATAACTGGAAAAGAATAATGAATAAATAATAATAATACGTGTATTAGTTATAAAAAAAATAGGAATCAATTAAAAGATAGATATTTGATAATATTTATTTTTAGGCGTGTTGATAAGTTTTTAATAAATGTAACTTTAAATGATTCTATTCACGGAAATGTTTAATGTTGTCTTTTAAAACATGATACAGCATATTATTCGCTAAAAAAAGCTGTTTAACGAACGTAGCAAAGAATTTAACAATATTTTGAGGATATTTAGAATATATTTTTAGAAATATCTTTATGATTTGTGTGTTTTTTTTTTTTAAGAAAATGCTTCTCATAAAATAAGTAAAAAATAAACAATAATAAAATTTATTTTTAGTCAAAGATTGCAATAAATATAATCAATTAACTTACAACAAGAGTTTAGATTTTATTGTGGTTTTTTAAGAACAGTTTTTAACTATAAAAAATTATATAACATTATAAATAAATAATTTATTTTTTATACAACTTTGTTTGTTTTTTTATTTGAATCTATTTTTATTAGAGCCATATACATAGAAGAAAAAGAAATCAAGATGGCTAACTTTTTCATTAATGTAGACAAGCCTTTTTATTTTGCTGGCGATACAGTCACCGGAAACATCCTTGTCAACGTGGTGACCTTCATCCAGTCCACAGGCATCTCCCTCAAATTCACAGGCTATGAGTGCGTCAAATGGAATGAATCCACAGAAATTGTTCGACCTCATCAGGTTCAAGGCCAGCCACCTCCACCAGATCCAATTGCTGCTATCCCTCCTCATCTCATCTTTAATTCTGACGTACAATAATACAACTTTTCCAATATTTTTATGCATTTAAAATATATTAAAGAATTTCAATGTTTCGGATGTTGAAAGTGAAGGAAACCAAGACCACGACCATCGACCTCAATACATTAGAACGTCAGGGGGAAGGGTCTATAAGATGAGATACCACGAAACAAGGAATGTATTTACCTCAATAAAAACTATGGTTTACATTTGCAATGGTCTTGCGCCAGGTCAATATTCATTCCCAATCAGCTTTAAAACCTTTTAAGGCTGGCCTGCCAGCTTTGACGTAAATATATATCGATAAATAGTTTTTATAAATATAACTTTAAAATATTTTAGTATAATACTGCTCGGAAAAAAGGTCGAATCATCTACCATCTAACCTCAGCTGTGGAACCAACTAACCCCAGCTTCCAACTATCTCATGCTGTTGAAATTACGATGAGGGAAACGAAAGTTATTCAATCAGCCAATAAAATGAGCCAGTGTTAAGTTACATCTTGTTGTTGCATAAGCAAGGGAAGTGCGGCGATCAATGTTCATTTTGAGAAGGATGGCTACTGTCCAGGAGAGCAGGTCAGGCTCATAATTGAGGTTGACAACAGTAATTGCCAAGCAGATTTATAATCCATAAGTATTTCGATCACCAATACTGTGGGACTTCGATCTAACGACGGGGCGACGGGTGATTCAATACCAGTATTTTCAAAGCGCATTCCCGGATTGCCTGCTGGAACAAAAATGATAGGGAACGAATCAATCAAATAAGGGTTCGTTCTGCAATCTAACAAAGAAATTAAACCTACATGTAGTGGAAAGTTGCTTTCGAGTGTATTCCATCTGGCTGTCCAAACATATCATGATGTCGCCTGTACATGTTGTTCAAGTTTCCCTGGCTCGTCCATTCCAATCGTAATAATCTTTTATTAAAATCTTATTTAAAAAAAATATTTTTACATAAATATTCAGATGATATTTCCAAACCCTATCACTTATCAACTACCTAGTGTTTTTACAAACAATTGGACTCCAAAAATGATGCCAATCACCAACTTCGTCCTGCCTAACTCATTTGCTAATGCTAATCTTCAGATCATGCAACAAAGTGCCAATAATTTCCCTCCTTCTACACCTATGCAGCCTCCAAATATGAATATGAATCCAAATATGGGTGGAAATATGAGTGGAAATATGAATCAAAACCCAAACATGAACCAAAATATGAATATGAATCAAAACATGAACCAGAATATGAATCAAAACCCGAACATGAACCAAAATATGAATCAAAACATGAATCAAAATATGGGAGGAAATATGAATCCAAATATGGGAGGGCAAAATATGAATATGAATAACAATCCTAATAATAATATGGGAATGGGCCAGAATATGAACAATAATATGAATAACGAAGTGTATCAGCCTTTCCAAACAAGCGGGATGAGTATGAACTAAGAAGGAAATAATAATTTTTGAAAGCTAGTCCAAATCACTATTTTTTTATTGAAATTATTACATATTTACAAAAAATAACAAAAATTAAAAACAAAAAAGAATTCATAACAAAAAACTATAATACCCATAAATAATAATCGACACTAAAAATGTTTCAACAATTATATGTATGATACCTTGGATTTATAAAAATATAATTCTTATTATGTATTATTTATTAGGATTAGATATTATCGATAGCCACTTGACTAGATTATTATCGTGCAAAATATGATAAAAAATATTTCTATCCCATTTTATAATTTTATTTCCACCTTTAATAACCCAAATACATCAATATACAAAAAAATACTCCCATCACTAAGTAAAGGAGCAGGTTAACATATTCTTCATTAATAAGACAGGGTATATGAGTATTTCACACATTAAATAAAAAACTCCTTCAACGCCAAGTACGATCCGAAGCAACCTTCTCACTGAATCCAAAATAGAAATTTCACCCAATGGCATACATTAAAAGACTTACTCCAAGGTTGAGTATTCTACATTTATAGAGGAGCTTTAGGAAACCACAGAAAAGCTCATGAACTAAGTATTCAACCTCCCCATTTTCACATAATACAAATCATCCTCTGAACACTAAAAGAGAGAAACGATACCTTCGCCCCCGATATACCCACATAAAAAATAAATAGTACCACTAATTTCAAAAAGAAACATGACTATGGCTAATTTGGGAGGGAAGTTAATTACCCAGGCTTCTGAATCTGAACTACCGCGCAGTCCGTCCGAAAGTCGCGGGTATTACTCGAGACACACAGATGACGAGTTGAGTCGGCTCCACAGACGTATGAACACCACAATCGTGAATTCAGACTTTCTCCGCCGATCCTTAGAACACGAGCAGTCAAGACTCCGCAAACTCGAGCTAATGAACCACTCAAGATAGCACTCACTTTCTAAAGAATGCACACATAAACCAATAATTAATAAACATAAGCATATAGCTAATGCTGTTCCGCTCTTGGAAAGAAGTATAAAATTACATAGCGATAAACTAGAAAAAATACAGAACCAGAAGCTGGATGCCATCAAGTAGAAGGAGGCCAAGGAAGCCAAATACCACACCCACCACCCTAAAATCAATCACCACAGACACGACCCTAACGAGATATTGCAGATCACTTCGAGTAGAAAATCACTAAAAAATACTACAAATAATAAGAGTCATCATGATTTAAAGAATAAGAACACCAACCATCGGACCATTGAATAGTTTGTTGCAGATGAAACGAGGTGGTAGATTAAGAAGCTTGAGGAAATTGAGAAAAGGAAACAGATGCAGGAAATGAAGAAACATCTTTAGTGCACATTTGTTCCGAAGATCGAGACCAAGAATTCTAGGTTTTATCAAATGAATGTGACTAAGAACAAAGGAACAAAGGTTGAAGAGAGGCAATTGAGGTTATTGGAGGAGTCTTCAGAAAGAAAGAAGCGTCAAGCTTATACAATTTATCCTTTAAAGTGATGCCATACAGTTATTATTTCTCTCTCGATAATATGTAGAATTTTAGTATTTAAATATCAAAATTATTAAAAATTATTCGATTAATATCAGGTTATTTATTTTATATATTTAAAAATATAATTAATTTCGAATAATGATTGTCAAAAAAGAGATCCAATTAGCTATATGTCCCGTTCGAGATTAATATCGGAAAAGTTCATATATAGAATCAAAAAAAGGATATAATATTTATTATTTCAATTTCAAAGTGCAGGAAAATCATCGATATCTATTTTAAATTTACTGTTCCCTCCCTTTGCCTGCTACTGATGCTCCTTTTGCTTTCCTTTATCATTATTAATCATGCATTTATTATCAGACCCCTTGTCGCGATACATTTGCACTGGGCCGCTGTTGGGAGGATAAAATTTCCCATTGCTGGGATTATTGTTGGATGTGTATTTCTTGTTGTTATTTTGATAATTATTGTTAATTTTTTATGTCTGCTGTTTCTTCTCAACATAATTCAACGTTCGCTATGTCTGATAAGGGTAGTTTTGGTATGATTTTTTATTAGAGTTCGGAACTAATTATTGAACACTGGGTGCAGCAGGTCCAGGAGCCCAATTAGATCCTAAGCTTGTTGATTGAGGAGCTGTCACTAGATTTGGAAAGTACCCTTGAGGGTTGAGTTGCTGCTTATTATCTTCTGCAAGTGTGAAGGTTCCCAGACTTGAAATGAGCTGCTGCTGTTGGTGTTGGTAGTAGGCTTGATACTCCTGCATTTGCGCATAATACTGATAAATTGCTGTATAATCTTGCCGGTCGAAATCAGGGTCGTAATCTTAATTTTCTAAGACAGTATTGTTATTGTTAGGATCGATCTCCATAGCCAGTTATTTAGTATTCAATCCCCTCCCAAACCCTGCAGTACTAATGTTCTTGTTACTGACTTTACTGTTATTGGTATTAGAATCGATTTCGCTTGTATTTGTCGGTTACTTTTGCGGGGTAGAAGCAGGATTACCTTAGCCAGGGATTTGTTATATATTATTTGTGGGGACATTATTATTATTGTTCATATTTGCCGGCGTCGTTGTTTGTGGCTTTTTAACTCTTGCCAGAATCTTTTTGGGTTTCTCTGCGATCACTTGTATCTTGCTTTGTTCCTCTTCCTGGAGTTTTTTGAACTCAATTATTTACTTCACTGTTTTTTCAGTTCTATAAATGTTTTTAGAATCTCAATTGAGACATTTTTTCCCCTTCCATTTTCATTGCTGTCATCCAAGTTAATTTTAATTAAGAAGAATAAAAGCAGATAAAAGGAAGGGAGAGATAGAAATAAAAAAATAATGAATGAAAAATTGTCAATAAAGTTTTTTTAAATTCTTTTTATTGATGAATTTGTATGTACAGTTTGGCATCAGTAGTTCTGGTGATTATGATATGCATATACTAATCAACAGCTGGGACAACATTTCTTTCGAGGCGATATCGATCGCATAATTTATGAACTATTTTTCTCTCGAATGGATTCAGACCATTGATCTCTACGTTGGGCCTGTATGTTAAAAAAATATAAGATAAATATATAAATACATATGTAGTTTCGTATGATAATTTCAGTACATTTAAAGAGTTTGAATAAAATTGCGAAGCTTCAATTCGGTCTCCTAGATGAAGGGACCGAATCCTTTGGCAAAACCTGCCTGAAATTATTTATCAACGTATATAAGTTCTAGCTGATTTTGTTCTTTAGCCATTGTTTGTTCTTAAAAAATAAATATTGTAGATAACTTGATTCTCCTAGGAATTTTTTAAAAATATATAATACTTGATTATTTATAAAAATAAATTGTGCAATATATTTATAATTTAATTAGAAATGATTTTTAATTGTTCAGACATAAACTATTAAGATTAATTAAATTTATTAGATACTCTCATACTCTTAAAACATTGAGGAAAAAAAAACATGAAATTAAGCTTTCGATCGACATTTATGTCGAATGAGTATTATTAATATTTATTGAATCCTATGGGTCTGTTTATTTTTGTATTGACTTACCTTTTTTTAAGGCAATTAATATAGTAGCAGGATTAATTTATAATTTATATATATAATTTACCTCATCAGATGAATATCTACGGTTCAAATCTATCACCTGTGAACAGTGGTGGGCCATCTCCTGTCAAGAAGACGAGTCAGCATTCAACTCATAACTACAGCAATGTTATCAATAAGATGCAAAAATAGGCAAATTACGTTTCAATATCTTCGATCCCGAACAACCAAGGAGTTGGACTCAATTACACCTTTATCGGAGGTAGGCATTTAATTAATACGAAATCATTATTTCATAAACCCTCCATACTTTTTAATAATATTAACAAAATTAACAAACATCCTGAAAAAATAATTATGACTACGCAAAAGAGATTGTTTCCATATAGATTGTATTAGAAAGAAGTAAAAGGTTAATCTCGATGAGCTACTCGAAGAACGTAAACTCGTCATCAAAAGGCAACCCCGTAAAATATCCAACATTGGAGTCTCCAAGATGGCCAGCAACCACAACAATTCTATGAACACACCACCCACCAACAGAAAGGAAGAAGACAAAGTTCACCTGACCATCGACACTCGCTTGGAGAGTGGGGCAACAATCGAGCAGGGAGATAATAAAGATATAGATAGGCAGAGTTTCTTCGCTGATTAAATGTTCGCAAAAAGAACCAATAATATTGGTAAATACCACTCGAAAATATCATTATACATATTTACATTAATTATTATTGATACTTAGGCACGAGAGATGACTCTGATGAATCAAGCGAGGAAGACTACGTTGCTGAGGCTACCCCTGGTCCTGGCTCCTACGATGTTGGCAGTTCTTTTGACGCAACGAGGAGGAGTTCATTGTTTGTCTCCAAAGCATAACGTTTTAAATATATTTAGCGAGAGGAAGAGCCCGAAGGCTATGCAGAGGTTCTCCCTAAAAAAAATATCAAAAAAGGGCTCAAACCAGTTCATTATAAGAAATTCTATCCATTTCTTTCGTCAAACGTAAGATTTCCACCTGAGAAAGTAATTGAAGGGCCCGGCCCTGCAGATTACAGGCCAAGGAACTCCATTGAAGAAACCCTCATCCATAACATCCAACGAGATTTCAAAGGAAAATTTGGAGTAGAGCAGGAGAGATTCAAGAAAGATTCAGAATCTTCATTGCCTGGTCCAGGCCACTATTACTTCAACACCATTACTAATGACCTGCCACTTTATCAATAACCCGTGGTCGGAGATGCAAATTTCCGATCCCTCAAGAAAAGGGAACTTTATAGCAAATCGTTGGTGCCTGGTGCAGGAAGCTACTAGGTAAGCATTGGGTAGAATCCGGCTTACCGGTCTCACTTATTTGGTGAGTTACCGAACAATGCTGCTTTCGGGACAAACGTTCCGAGGAATCTGGAAGCAAAGACATTGAGCCCCAGAGACGAAGACTCTCTGGATATGCTATTCAAATAGCAGCTGAATCATTCATCGTTGTTCGAAAACTACATTAATAATGAGAAGCGAGAAAAGTAAAGGCATCGAAGCAACGGAAAGTACGCTACTCTATTGAACGAAAGTCCTGGACCTGGACACTATTATCTAAAGTCTGCCTTTAACAATAGATGATAAGAAAAGGAAGAGTTTAGGAAAAAATGAGGGGGAATTTGTTTATGACATATCGAAAACTACTGCATTAAAATTGTATTGTGTTTTTATCCAACATACATATTAAAAAAAACTGTTAGCATATCAAATACTTTCATAATTATTGCACTCATCAATATCTTTTGACATCTTCTGCGAAATCGTAGTTCTATATTTATGTGCTGTCCACGCTTCGATCGTAACCATGTGAATCCCCGAACTCTTGGCTTTCTCCAATCATATTTGGTTTGCTTTCCTTATCCATCGACTATTCGATGGATTAGTCATAGTCACTAACTGGCTTCTTATTGCCTGCAGCTGGAGCGGCTGATGGAACTGCCAATGTTCCTGATCTGAACTTCTATATATCGCATAATCATATTAAATGACATTTTTTGAATATTTTCGATATTATTTATATACCTCAATAATATGGATGAGGATTGGTTTTCCAGGCTCGACTTTGTCTTTAAGTCCTAGTCTTTCGATCAACTGTTCTCGTTTGACTTCAGTCCTTGCATTAGCCTCTGAGGCGAACACGCAGTTGGTGTAGTCCATATTGTAAAATTGGAAAAATTCCTTCAGGACAAGAAGCAGGTCGAATCCGTACTGTTCTTAGTGAAGCTTTTGGCATTTGACGTTTTCCCAATGGAAAGGCGAGGCTTTCTTTTGGGTGTTGGGTTCATCAATGACCTTGAAGACTGAAGATCGAATTTGTGCTCTGATGTTGCTGAGGCTGCCGTTCGCTTCTAAGGTCTGTATGACTAGATTTTTGAGTTCGTTGAGTTCTTCCATTAGTTCTTTTGAAATTGTATTTGTACTGTGAAACTTGTTTTGGTAGTTCGTTAAATTGATGTGTATTTATTTGTGTTTTATTTTATTATTACTATTATTATTATACTTTTTTGAATATTAACTAAAAAATATTATAGTTTTAATTCCGAATTTCTATGAAAGTGCAAATTTCAAATATTTTTTTAAAAAATGTTAGTTGTAGGTTTTTGTAAAAATTTGAAATCAGCTTTTATCTATTTTAAATCAATAATTTTTTTATTTTTTTTTACAAACTTTGTAAATCTTAGATATATGTATATATATACAACAATTAACTTTAATAAAGACTTTTTTTTGTTCACTCATCTTTTGGTACATCTTTTTGTTTCTTCTATTTTTTGGCCTTAGGCTTCTTCGTGTCTGTGAGCCCAACATTCTTCTCTGCACTATCTACATTATCTTTGCTTTAAAGGTCTGCAATCTTGTTAGCAAGGATCTCCGCTGTTAGTGCTGAAGTTGTCTATGTGACTCTAAACTATTATCCGAGTGCTTTTGCAAACCTAACATCAGTACGAACAATCCTTTCTGGAGAAATGTACGGCAAATTAATAATCTACTGCTCCACGATTTTCTTCTCGATCTTTTCTTTATCGGGTTGAACACCGCCTTTCTTGTCTTTTTTCGTCTTTTTCTGAGTGGAAGGAGCTACACCCTCTTTGGGCTATTAGGACGACTTGATGTCCTCAAAATATTTCAAGGAGGAATAGTTAAGGAGGGGTTCCTTTGGCTTAAAGTACTGCTTGTCTTCTGGCTGGTTGTAACTGTAAGCCTTTCCGAATTTTTCGTCAATGATTTCATCGTAGCTCTTCTGGCTTTTTCCTTTTTAGATCTGCTCTTCTATGAATCTTTTGAATTTGAAGTGTTCGCATTTAGTTGATCCATTTAGTTTGAACTTGAACGGAATCTCGGACTCCCAGAACTATTCGGGAGTAGGCCTGAACACTTTGCGCTTTCGAGGTTCAATATTGGACTGATCGGCATAGTTCCAATTGGGATCATTTTACCTGTATCGTGTTGTTCCTTTGTCATCATAGAGAATGTATTGACTGAGGTTGTTATCCTCAAAGAAGTACTCGGCTGAAGCGTAGGGGATGTGGAGGGACGGGATGTTGCCAATACCGAACGCATGACGAAGCCACTTCGGAGCAACACACACGTAAGTCAAGACCTGGAGAGAATCTTTGGCTGGTTTGGATATGCCAATATTTTATCCAAAGACTCTCCAGGCGCTGTAGCCAAGAATATCTGTGTTGAATTTGGGTTTATCGTAGACTCTGCGCTTTCTACGGGGGACGATCGCGAGTGCAGACTCTGAAGTCTCGAGTTGTTAGACTAATTGCTGTCGCTGCACTTTGGTGATGTAGTTTCGATGCTGTTACTGGTTGATATTATAGCCAGGATACGGGGGTGGATTGGCTGATTTAGTTGCAAAAGCAAATATCAATGCTCTGAAATAGGAAGCTTTAACAGACAGTAATGATCGATGGAGAAACATTCTTATTATTTAGTGTTTGTTATGGATGTATACAAATTATTTGATATTTTCCTTATTATATTAATATAAACATCGATATATATAGATATATATGAACGTATATATATATTTTTATTTGTGTCATTAATTTTGCATATAACATCCGAACTCTTTCATCAAAATATTCTCCTGAATTTCAATAATCTGTATTGCTCTTTCCTTTTTAAAAAATATTATTACTTTAAAGAAACTTCCATTCAATTTTTGCCTTCGACAAATATCTCGATGGCGTCTCGACTCAGCTCGAACTTTATTGAAATACCGCTTCGGATTAAATCTTGGTTGATATTATTAATAGAGATCCTTAGCTTTTGCTCGAATAGATTTAAACCCATCATAGGGTTTTCCTTGAAGAAAATCAGGAGCAGAGGGAATCCCAAACAGCAAGTGCATATTATGATAGGGATATTCGAGATTCCGTTCAGAGAGCCCAACGCGTCCAGCATGGAAAGCACGATAACGGTCACGAACAAGGCCAGACACATAAATAACGGGGCTTCGTACGTCTTCAGCATCGAGAAAATGGGGAGAGAGTTGTGTGTGCAATGGAGCGTGAACAGCTGGCGGTTGAGCTTAGAAGCATAGAACTTGAGTTGTGGTTATACTTAATGTTTGGTTTTTTCGTCAAATTAAAACAACCCAGTTTGGCTGCTGAAGTTCATTAAAAAATATTTGCCTTTGCTGGGCTCTTTGTTGTTGCATTGAGGTTTTTTTTATTGTTCAAAATTTCTAGCTTCTAGTAATTTTTGTATAATGTATCTATATAGAAAGAAAAAGCGTAAATATTATAGATACAAATAATAATGATGAAAAAAAAAAACTACTGAAAAATCGAAGCACATTTTTCAATAAAAGAAAAATAGGGATGCGCAGATTGTCCAGAGAAAATTGTTTGTGGAAAGTTGTTTACGAGCTCGGATTGTTGCCATATACTTGTAGCACGTCCTCAGTAAATTCTTCATTTCAGTTGGGTCCATGCCGTCTGTCTTATGTATCAGTGTGACCGTTTGCGTGAGATGCTCAATTGCTTTTTAATATTGACACTTATTCATTTCGGCACTGGCCTGGACGAGATGCTCGTTGATCATATTCTGATAAGAGTCGCCCTCACCTTTAAGCCTTCCCTTGTAACTCTCCTCGTGAGGAGATATGGCCAAATACCCTTGACGGTTTATAATTTTTTATTTTTATTCCATCTCTAAAAAATTATTCTTTATATTGTTTTATACAATCTATAATAAAATAAGAAAAAAAAAGAAATAATAAAAATATTCTTTTTTTGTAGTTAAAATTAAAGACTCCTTAGAATTGTAGAAGAAAAAATAGTGCGAATGTTAATTAATTCTTTTTGACAAAATGCTCAACATTTAATCAGTAAAATAAAATATTGATTATTTGCATATCTTTCATAAAATATACTTAATTTCTTTTTAACATATATTTTTAAAATTGGCAAGTATGGCTAATTTTCTAGTATTGTATTTATTTCTAAACATCATTTTTTTTTAATTTAATTACCAATGTTATAAAAAGTTAAATTTGTAACAAATCCACTATTAATTTATGAGTTTAATATTTTTTTAAAAAACTAACTGAAGCTTAGCTATTCGATCTATAATTTTTCAGTAATAAAATAAAATATTTAAAAAATTAAAAATCAAATATTTAGTATAGTATGTGCACATTCCTTGGTAAACTTTTACTCGCTGGTGCTTTGACTCTGGAGGCATATACTTTGTTCGAAAACCCATAAACGACCAACAAATTCAACTCCAACTTAGGCCTCGTTCTTAAATAAGCCAAAGTGGCTCCCCATCTGATTAGTTTAGCTGAAGAGAACGTAAATTATATCCGTTATGTGGTCGTCGGCCTGTTAGCACTCTCAGTGATTGCCGTGTTCGTCAGAAGCTCATTTCTTAAACTTTTGGTCGTATTAGGTACCTTTTCCATTATTTTAAATACATACAATATACATTATAATATATGACAATTGGACAGGCTTTATATTAAATGGCGTGGTGCTCACCAATCCTCTGATTGATAAGTCAGAGACTGTTCGATCGCTGTTCGTACAAAATGTTGCTATCCTTGGAGGACTCTTGTTCCTGATTGGGATTCCCGATCATGCTCCTCCAACCAAACCTGAGACTGGTAGCAGAGGCAGATTGGTTCCCGAAAAGAAAAGAAATTGATTCAATAAATACTGTAAGAAATACAAACCCTATATCTAAGTTAAAATATCTACAATATTTTCAAAAGAAAGAATTATATGTATTCTCTTTTTTTTAAAGTATATATTTTTTTGTAAGAAATAAGAGAATTTTAATATTTCAGTTCGTAGTTATATATAAGAATTATGAAATACGTGAATCAATTTCTCACTGGTGTCAAGAAACTACTGCAGTTTAGCCCATCATCATTATTATTATACGATAAATAAAATACTTATTATACAGATATTATAATATTATCTATCTTTTATTTAACTCATTTTCGGTAGATCTTTAAAAAGAATATCATCAACTCAAATAAAAAAAGTAAACTTAACATTCTAATCCCTCTCATATCTTTCTTAGATTAATCACAGTCTAACACTTTTTTAAAGTTCTATTATTCTTTCAAAAATGATCTGGTATATCCTAATCGCCATATTTATCTTGTTGTGCGTGCGTATATTTAAGTGGATCGCAGATCCTTATCGAGTCTGGAAAAGAACCTACTATTCTAGAGAGCAAGAGTAAACGACTAACAACAAATACAACAACAATTCCCTTAAACTCTTTTTTGCCTCATGATTTTTTATCCTGGTTTAGAAAAATTACAATCAAGGACAGCGTAGGACATTCATACAATCTAGTCGAGTATCGGGCCAAGTACCCATGTGATAATAAACTTGAACTGAGCGTCGTCATTCCTGCCTACAATGAAGAAAAAAGAATATCTATTATGCTAGATGACGCCCTCGCTGTAACCTCCATTATTAAAACACAAAAAAATTATATATCTACTTCTTTTAAAAACATCAAATAGTATCTTAATAAAGCAAACATTGCATACGAAATCATCATCGTTAATGATGGCTCCAAAGATAAAACGTAAACAAACACAAAATAGTATACATATTTATATATATTTGGATTGGAATCTATCTTTTATTGATCAGTTCTGAGGTGGCCTTCGAATACGCCCGAAAAAACAATATCCAATTGGTCGTGGTGGGCTATCCCAAAAATCGAGGAAAGGGAGGAGCCATACGTGCAGGAATGCAAATAGCGCGAGGAAGACTCCATCTTATGGTGGATGCGGACGGGGCGACCGAGTTCGCAGAGCTCAAGAAGGTCAAAGCCAGACTCGAACAACATATCAGCACTCACAGTAACCCTTTGGTTATGGTTGCTGGCTCCAGGCACCATTTAACTGAACAGGAATAGGTAAATCTGAAACGAAAATGGTATCGAAAGGTATTTGCGTTCGTACTACATGTCATTCTGACCTACGGATGTGGAATCACCATCAAGGTATTTTCCCTATTAAAAACATATATACATCGATAACTTTACACATTTTTGAAAACCTGCAGGATACACAATGTGGCTTCAAGTTAATGACAAGAGAGACTTCGAAGCTTCTATTTGAGGTGATGCATGTTGAGAGATGGTCATTCGACATTGAATTATTCATCATGGCCAACCATTTCAAAATCAGTTGTTATGAGGTGGCCGTGAACTGGCAAGATGTCGAAGGTTCAAAGTTGAACCTTGTGGAGGCATCTCTCTCAATGTTTCGAGACATTGTACTGATCAGGACGTTGTATCTGTTTGGGCTCTGGAAATATACAGACAAATCAATTGTGACGTGATGAGTACTATCTTTTAAGCATATTCATATATTTTGTATAGATATAGCTAAACAAAACCAAATATATATTATTTTTTTACTATTTTGTTTTCCTCTATTAATTTTTTATATTAATTATATATCCAAATTGTTGCTGTCAAAATATAATAGTATTAAATTTAAAAATTTAACCAATCTTGTCCGATTGTCATATAAATTTCTTAGATATTACTTTGGAATTGCTTTTATTTTTTAAATTATAACATGTGCAAATACAAACAAATAGTCATTAATTTATTATTTAAACATAATTATATTAATAAAAAAATACACAAAACACAAAACACTGTCATACAGGTGATTATTTTTGTTGTTGTTGCTGCTGCTGCTATAATAGTTTGATTTTCCTTTACTATTAAGCCTTCTTTTTCCTCTCTTCTAATTATTTCTGTTTGAAATACTCGTCCGATATAAATCCCTATAGAAAATACATAATATTTAGAAAGTTGTTCCTATTTTTTTTTTTAAATCACTATATATTTGAATTAATTCTAAAGAAAATGTAGACAAAATAAGAATAATAGAAGAGCTGGATCAGTGAAATACATAACTTAATTTCTTTCATTTTGTTCTGCCAGGTCATAGACTCTTAAATAGTATACATATACTATTATTTTTTAAAATATTCAAAACAATGAAAGAAGATATGGTTACTTATTTGGTCGTCTTGGCACCTGGGATGAGACATTTCTTCTACCCCTTGCGAGGTTTCATCTTTTCTGCCTTTAACATTTGTTGCTGTATTATTTCGTCCTCAGTGAATTCAGCCATGTTGTAGTTAATTGCTGTTGGGTATATTATTTGTGTTTTTTTAGATGAGAAATAAAAATAAATGTATGTCTTTTTAAAAATTATATATGTTCCTAGTGTATAATTTTATTTTATTTTATTTATTATAGGACGGGGAGAGTTTTTGCTCTTTTTATACTATTGGTTAGTAGATCAATACAATAATAATAGGATGTTTTAAATAAAAAAAAGATATCTTAACCATAAAAAAAAAAAAAAAATATTTATTGCAAAAATATTATACTAATATATATATATATATAAAAAGGTATATATATATTTAAATATTTTACACTTTAAATTCAATACATTTTTATGAATTATTGATTATTGGCAATTTCCAAGGAATTCTTTTTCTGAATTTGCAATTTTTTTAACATCAATACCAAATCGAGACGGACCTTCCGCGATTATTTGATGTAGGCAGCAATATTTCGGGAAACGAGGAACAATATGCCTCATTGTATTGTCTATGAATTCATTTTATTTTTTATATCATAAATTACCATTAGAATGATTCTGATAATTTTTCTGAATTAACCTTTATGAAATATTAGGAGCTGATGATGTTTTTTTTAATGTTGTCCATTTGAAACATTTAGAGATAACCCAACAAACACCCTTCACACTTGAAGAATAAAACGGAAATAATTTTGAATTTTAAACTGATAAAGCATATGCTGAAGTTCGTTGCATAATTTTTTGTAAACTCGATTAAATGAGTTGATTTGGTCGTGTTTCTGTAGTAAAAATAGTTCAAAAGACCAAAGTGGAACAAGATAGTCATTTTTTTTAGATACACATATCTATAATTCAAAACTTTTTTTAAAAAACTTGTAAAATCGAGTCAGTCACCTTAAATCGAGAATGCTCAATTATAATGAAAATATATATAAAAGTTATATACTAATTCTTTTTACCTTGAAGCTATTGACAACTGTAATATTTGATTCAAGCTTGCTTATTTTTCGAAACTATTTTCCTGTCTTTTTGTTTCTTTTTCAGCTCCAGAATAAATTTAGTTCATATGGTATTATACAGTCCTTAAAGTTTATATTTTAAATTCCATGAGGGCAAGAGCAAAAAACTATTTTTGATCATTCCTTAATATATTTCAAAGATCAATCTTATTCTATAAACAAAATATATATGAACAATTATTTATATATATATATATAAACTATGAACTGTTTCTGGAGAACAATACTAGTTATATTTATCCTCAACCAGGTATTCTGCAACATACTCGTAAATCCTACCATTTAAAATATTGCGGAGAACCTCCTTAAAAACGCTCTCCAGAAATCCAGCCTGGAACTCAGGCCAAAATACCACCTGCCTCATGGCTTTGGCGATTATCTAGAATACAAGTGCCCCATTTGCGAAAAAAACTTCAAAAATATCACATATTTGCAGTTCCATATAATGTCGCGGCATCTTCCCGAAGAGTCAGAAAACAACCAAGTCTTTTTCGCATAAAGCATATGCTTATTCACAAAGTGCAGATTGGAAGTGGCCACGAAACTAACCCAACGTTCCAGAATGCAGATGTGTCTGGAATTCGCCAAATAACATTCTAAACTTTCGAATGCCTACGGAAGGAATGCGAAGGATGTCCAATTGTTAGAGGAAGGCGAGGAGGAGCGGTATACGATGGATAGATTAATGATTGAGTTGAATTCTTATGATCGATTCTGCACAATATTGCTGGATGATTTGGGCGAGACGAGTAAGTTGGTGAACAATTTGAGCCAGCCTATCAGCACATTTGCCTATTACGTGTGTGTTTTTGTGAGTCTGGTCTCGATCGCGGGTTATTACTCTGGCTTATACTAGAAGATGTATGTTGCGAGCAACTTCAAAAGATCCAAATATTAATGATATTAATTAAAAAAATATCTAAGAAATTACTATATTTTTCATATATATATCATGTAAGAACGGATCTTATAAAACAAAGTATAGTGAAAAAACTCATATAATTAAGATGTGCAAACCATTCGATCATATTTCTTCATTCTTTTTCGTTCAAACTATGTTATTGAAGAACGCAGGAAGTTTATCAGTATTCAACACTCCTTTTCTGATAACTCTCACAATACTATTATTTTAGAGTGCAGCAGCCACCCGCTATTTATCCCTGAGCTGTTTGTTTATCTCGTGCTCGTTGACGTGCATCCCCTCTGTTACTATCACATTTATTTTCATCTTGTAAGGGAGGCTTCGCGTCAGTTTGGTCTTGACCATCAGCCCAATCAGCTGGGCCATTGAGCAGTGCGGGATCGTTGGGGTGACCCTGACCGTGACCACATCTGCCTGGATATGGCAGCGATCGATATTAACGACATTTAACTGTTCGAGGGTGAGGGGATATTCGGGGTCGTTGATGTTGCGGATGATTTCGAAGATTTCAAGTTCGTCTATTTCGTCCGAAACGTTGGGATCCTGTTCTCTTTTCTATCTTTCGAATAGTTATGTGTCTGAGAGAGTGTGCATCTGGAATATGCTGGGAGTGGGGTTTTCAGCTGCTTTCATTATTCTGTAAATAAATCGATTATGTTGATTAAATGATTTGGAGTGATTAATATAATAAGTTTATATTATATTATTCTATTATACTTTTCAAGGTGATTATTTTATTTGAAATCACTAATTTGGTAGTTTGAATAGCTTGTCAATATTCACATTTTGATAATGATGACATTTTTTATAACAAAAATCCAGATTTATTGCATAGTACTTTATTTGTTCTTTTTTTTTATTTATTTGTATATCAATAATTAATATACTGATATGAAATAATGAATATTATGTTTATTTATAAATACAGAGAAATGGTAGTTTTCGTCTTGTACAATAAAATGGTTTTTGATATTATAACCTTCATCATTTCAGTTTGTACCCAAAATTAAACTCATTGATAGTCTTCACAGAGTCATGATTGTTTATTTTTTTACCGAATTTATATTATTATGGTCTTAAACCAAATATCATAATAAGAATATTATTATTAAAAAAAAAGTAATTCAAAATATCTAGAAAGTTAGAAGGAAAATATGTTTGTGTATATTAAAGTTTTATTCATTCAATCGCGATCATGTGTTTTTTCCCGTATCCGCTGCATACCAGAAAATCGTCCAATAGAATACTTTTTTTCTCTACTGTTTGCAGTAACTTCATTATTCCATCCAGATTCGCAATCTTGGGAGGTCCGAAAAATCCGAAAAGTGACATTCTTGTTTGACTCAGTTTCAAGACTTCTTTAATGGAGTTGAGCTCCTGCGAAATCGGTTGGAAGTAAGATGTCGGCAATGTTGGCACAATATTTTTTAGAATGAGGATGTCATTGTATAGACAGATATAGGAATCCTTTTGATACTCGGGTTTTCTGAGATCAGCAAGAATTTATTTCAGCAATTTGTTCATATCGTTTATCAACAATAGTTTTCCTTAAATCATTCTCTTATGGGGTTTTTATTTGCTTATTAATTTCAAGAATGTATTTTGATGATTTTTTTTTTTAGTTGCGATCAAGTATTTTTTAGTTAATTAGATTATCCTTGAAAATAAAAAAAGAATATGCTTATGAAGGATCTATACTTTACAATAAATGGTTGATAAACTTGATAAATTCGAAATAATTATTGTTTATCGGATAATATTCAATTAAAAAAATATTTTTAAGTAGATACTTTTGTCTGATATACCAAACAAAATACTTCCACTTTTTAAAAAAGTATTTGGTAGTTATTTTTAAACTTGAATAAAGTAAACATTTTTCAAAATTACCAATGTTTATAATTTTGTCTATTTATCTTTGCGGCATTCAATAATTTAACGATAAAGAAGGCAATGGTGGATCG
>JAHDVE020003512.1:0-112263 GCA_022606495.2 Halesus radiatus
ATGTAACTATTAAATTAATGTGGCATTAGATCGTACAATGACATCAGAGAGTATATAAACAATAAAAGTTCATGTAAAACATATACGTATATATAAACATAAGTTATATTAATATTGATTGAAAAGATATGATGGTACAGCCATCTTGTACTTACCTTCCGTGCAGTTAAATAGATCCAATACATCTGGATATCTATTACTGACTTCATGTAATCTAGGTACAAGCGAGTGTTTGTAATGCTCAGTCCTGGTCTTTTACATTTAAACAGGGTTTTGGAACGAGTTGCTCTCGTAGGTATATGAAATTGAATGAGGTTAATTAAATCAGGGCTGTCTATACAACCATTTACAATTTTGAACATAAATATCAAGTCAGAAATAATTCTTCGATCTGAGAGATTTAGTAAATTTAGTTCTTTCATCAAATAATTATAGTTAATGTTTTCAATGGGAATACCGAGATTATAATTAATGTCTTAGGAATTTATGTAGATTTTTTTGTGGAATTACGAAGAATAAAGACAAACATTTTCATTGCTCTGTTTTTAATTGCGTCTATATGGAATATAAAGTTTAATTTGGAGTCGAAAATTATGCCCAGTTCATTAATTTTAGGAGGTAGGGGTTAAATTATTAAATTCATGTGGATAAATAATTAGCTGACTTATTTTTAAAAATCTTATTGAATAACCCTCATTTATGTTAAAACAAAATTTGTTTAGAGTACACCAATTAATTAACGTATTAAAGTTTTTTTGGAGATAGATACAATCTAAGGCGGTTTTAATGATTATAAATATTTTTATTATTTTTTAAAGTCGTATGCAAAAAGTAATACATCTATGTCTTTATCAAATATGTTAACAATAATTTATTCTGACTTTATTATGAGTTCATTATTAGGTATTCCCATCTACGAGTATCGTATCGTATGTTGCTCCATGGTCGAGGGGTAAGGCTCTCGACTACGAATCCTAAGGTCGCGGGTTCAAATCCCGGGGTGCGAAAGTAAATTTTATTTAATTAATTTGTGCTGTTTCATAATTAATTCATTTAAAAAATAATATATAGTATATTTGCGCACGTTCCAGGGTGGAAGATACTCTCAGTATCGCCCTGGTGAAAGACCACCATTCAGAATTGAAACGTATGTTTCAAACGTGTTTGGTGACCAGATATGAAAAGCCAGGTATTTCCCCACCTTCCGCTTCCCCTTCTCCTTCCCCTGCCCAATACCTTCAGCCTCACAACATTTTCCAATTGGGGATGCCATAGTCTCAAAAAATAAAAATAAATTCTGTATTACCATCATTACGCATATTTACAATAATAATATTATTTTGATAGAAAATCACCCATCACCTTATTAATAAAGTTCATACCTTCATTCAAAGCACCGGTGCTAATATATTTTTTTTCTTGCTAAGGCAATCCCGATGAGTTACAAAACTCATTTTAGGACGGGAGGAATTTACAATACATAAGTAGAAGATAGTACATACAATTTTACATTGACAGCAAAATATCAAAAATACAAGTTTCACATACAAACAGGAAAATAATTTTATAAGGCCAAGTTAAATAGAACAACACACAAGAGAAAACATATAAGGGAACAACAAAGATATACAAATATGGATTTACTGATTTGCATTTTTAAATATGCTTAAAAAGTATTCCCTTAAACCATCATTTTGAGATTTTTTATTTTTCTGGATGGTTTTGTACATATCTGGAAGCGAATTATAAAGTGTGTAGGCAATGTAGTTTAAAGATTTTATTCCATATTTTGTAGTGTGTGTTTGAGGAATGCGGATTTTATTGTGTATTAGTATTGTGCTTGTGGATGTCTTGATTGTAAAGTGGCTTGACGTTAGTGTGCGACGTTATTCTTCATAAAAATGGCCATGGAAACAGATTAAACAATTTAAAATCACTCAAAATAAAGAAAGTAATTAAAACCAAAAACAAAATTCTTAATAACCAACTAAATGTATCCAATGCCCCAATATTGGGCATATTTCCTATAATCTCGTACAATTTCCCATTATCCCATAAACACAGGTATTCCTTGGTATTCCACTATGTACACTTCTGTCTCTTTCTCTCTGGTATTGTGTCAGATTTATATTTCATGCTATCTCATTTTTTCTTTGTTCTATGTTATGTTATTTCTCGAACTATTTTGTATATATAAACACACACTACATATTTTTGATCAGTTTAATTTTGTACCCTGATGATGCTTGTGATAAGCTAAACCGGTCGGTCCTAATAAAATTAAATAAAATTCTCGTGGTTATAAACAAAGTTATTGTTTTATTTTCATTTAATAATAGTAATATTTTTTTACAAATGATTTTATCGAATAGTCTGAAGATGGCCAAAATAGAGTCAAAAAAACGGTCAGATCAAAAAATAAAAAAGTTTTTTTTTTATATTGTTTTAATAAACCATCATGAAAGATGTGCGTTCGATTCACATCGCTTAGACAATAAACTATTTAAATAAAAAGTTTTTTTAACTTACGTTATTTGGTCAACACTATAAAAGGAGTGACTTCAGATATTCAGCGTCAGAGACAAAAACGCATTACGACCTTTATTACGGCACGAAGTTCACGGCGGCCGGCGCGTGCCTACTGCCTACGAATAACGAAATGTCTTTTTTCCACTTTTAACTATTATTAGAATTTTATCACCCCGTTGGGTCTAATTTACCCTCTTTTACGTCAGCGTGAAAGTGTGACAAAAATCCTGATAAAGGTTACGCCTTACTAAAAACAAAGTTCTTAAAACAATAATAATTATTACGGATATAGATTTTTTTTGTGAAAATGTTACAAAAACTAATGAAACAAAGGGCGGCACTTTCCTAAAAAACAGTTCTTACACATTTTTTATACGTGCATATCGCACCCCAGCTGAGTCCCAACTGCTCCCCACTGTCCGGAGCCAGTGGGTTTATAGCATCCCCAATTGGGGCATGTAGCGAGGCTGACAGAAGTGGGGAAGGGAGGGAGTTGGGATAAAGGAAGGTTAGAAAATAACTATTAATTGTTGTTGTGTTGAATTCGCAGAACTTCATTTAATTTTTTTAGAAACTTAATGTGATTCAAATTTAATAATGTTATTATTAAGTTCTGCAAAGCATTTTAGTTTGTATTATTGTGACAGCTGTTTCGGCGTTCAAAACCATTTTCAGTTTGCAGAACTTAATAACAAAATTACGAAATTTGAATTACATTAAATTTCCAAAAATTGGAAATACCTGGCTAATCAGATCTGGTCGAAAAACACGGCAAAAGCTGTTTCAAGCAAATAACGTTTAGATTCTGAATGGTGGTCTTCCACCAGGGCTATACCCGGGTTAACCTTTTTGTCTTCTCTTTTTTACAATTGGGAAAAAAAACATATCTATGAACATTTCTGGCATATTACGTATTTACTGGGTAGCATAAACCGGTAAATTTTTCCTCTACCAATTATAGTTTTTTTTACTGTACCTTAATGCGAGAATGGGTTCGGAAACTGAACTACAACATCATGCAGACTGAAATAGGAGCAAACTGGTTCACGGTTCAGCGATGACAAAATGTGATTTGCAAATATTGTCTTTACGGACATGTGTTTTAAAGATCAAACAGTATTTTTTATATTAAATATTTAATATGTTCCAATATGCAAAAAACAAAACCGCGCTGTCATAGACAGGTCGCGCGATTAGAGTTGACCCAAACAATACACACTTAGGATTGTGCGTATTGGTTCATATGGAAATTTTCATTTGTTTTAACTATACAGTTTTACTAAATCTAAAAAATTCCAATTATTATTATTAATGATTCGTATAGCGCCGTTTTTTGTGAAAAATCACCTCAAGGACGCTGAATTAACATTTTTTTTAAATTTTATTCATTCAGAGTGGAAGATAATCTCAGTATCGCCCTGGTGGAAAACCACTATTCAGAATTGAAACGTTGCTTGAAATGGATTTTAGCCGTGTTTGGTGACCAGATCTGAATAGCCAGATATTTCCCCGCCTTCCTCCTCCCCTTCTCCTTCCCCCTCCTCAATACCTTCAGCCACACAACATTCCCCAATTGGGGATGCCATGGTCTCACTGGCTCCACACGGTTGGGAGCAGTTGGGACTCTTGTGGGGTATTCATATAAAAAATTAAAAATAAAAACAATTTTCTATATTCTTATCTTTCCTTAGTTGAAACGTTTTTTATACATACATATATATATATTTGTTACACTATACAGTTTTTTTCTCCATATTAACGATCACTCCTTTCCTAAACACAAGCAACAGAATACATTAGGCAAGAATAAATATTGCACAAATTTGTTATACATATAGAATATGTAACAAATACTACCAAATAAAAAATATGTACATATCCGAAAGTGACGTCGCGGTTAATCCACATTGGGACGACTTATCGCGAATTAAACACAAAAACAATTAATAAACTTATTTCAGTGTAATTTTCTTTTCTGAAATCGAGCAGCAAATGTGAAACATGCTGTATGCAAGCAATGCATATGTGTAAGAAGGTACAATGTTCGTGTGAACTCTGGCTGTAATACCGTTAATTAAAAAAACATTTTTTCGACACAATTCAAAACGTCGGAAAGCAAAAGGCTGGCTGCACATTTTCCAACCTCAATTCATTCCCAACTTTCTGAGAATAAAAGTTTGGTCGTGATTTTTCACCATTTTCACGGATACCGACAGGCTACTTTATGAATATCTGAGAACTGTAACAGTGTAACTGAAATAGCTTTTGAAATTGATTAAATTCCAAGCCGTGACTCCCTCGATGCTTGTCACTAGCCCCAGGGAATTCAAAATGATCTCGAATAACCGCAGTGGCGTGCAATCCATAAAGGCTGAAAAGCTGTGCCTACCCTAAGAAAAACGAACCAAGTAAACAAATTTAGCGATAATAGAAAAATACGACAAATTTCCGATCAAAACTTATTTTTCTATGAATTTGGTGATGAACTTAATTGTACGTCCATTTATTTACTTGTCAATAACAATCACCGGAAGAATGAATTAATGTATTATTGAATTATTCAATTAAAGAATTAATGATTTAATGATTTATGATTTAAATAAAAATCAAGAGAGCATTTGAAACTATCGACAGGAAAATTATAATTGAAAAATTAAAGAAAATTGGAATAAAGAGAACAGCATTAAATTGGTTTTAAGATTTTTTGACGGACAGTTTTTGATCAGAACACTAAAATGGGAGAAATAATGCCAGATCCGCTACCCATTAAATAAGGAGTGCCACAAGGGTCGGTTCTCGGACCAATCCTCTTCATATTATACATAAATGACTGAATGAGTAAAAATTCTGAAATATTGCCGTATTAGACTATTACATTTACAATTTCTTCAAATGCTCGGTAACTTACATTATTACATTTACATTTATGATATGATAGGTTGATAAATTACTTAGATTTTGCATCTATTGTTATGTTATAGGTGGACAAAATAATATTTACATCGGAGCGGTGTCTATTGAAAAAATTCAAATCCAGTTTTCTCAAAATGAGGTATTTTGAGTTAGTTCTCTATTGAACTAAGGTATCGATGTGTTATGAATATTTCCGATTTTCAAGATGTCACACGTGCGCACGCACAAGGAAAAAAATGTTATTGTAGATTAAAAATAATATAACGTCAACTATTAGTTCGTCAAAACAACTTTCACCGTCTTGAAATATAGAGTTTTTTGTTATTGTCAAAATGAGAATACATCTGTACAGTGATGCGATTTTGTGAGCAAAATTTCCCCGGAATATACATAGATTCCTAATACCATCTTAAATATTACATTTACGTTGGAACACGACAAAATCAATCGTCGTAATATATTCCCGTTTCTCCCCTCTTCCGTTTTGTATCAATCTTATTAGTCAGTTCTAAAAAAATATTGATTAATGATTATTTTACTCCTTCCAGTATATTTTATTTCCCTATGCATCGCATCACTGGGACAATTGAATACGAAATCCCTATAAGTGTGCTTTATATCGATTTGAAAGAAAACTAATATAGTAATTTTTTTATAAGACGTTCCGACTCCCAGGTCCCAGATAGGCCAATGAAATCCATTATTTGTTCGAGAAATAATTTCAATATGTTGAAAATAGGTCAAAGGTTTTTAAGACAATATAGTAAAAAATAAATCATACAATAATAAAATGATATAAGAATATAGGATGCAAATTTAGACCAATAATCGTTCGTCGTCACATCAATTACCTCTTTTATGTTATCCCATTCCACTCACCCTAATCCGCACTTATTTCCTACCCTCGGGAAATTCTTTACTAGTATTTGATACGATGATTTGATTCCATAAGCCAAAAAATGCAACTTTTCAAATAATGCGTGCTTCCGGGTTCCCTTTATGGATGCGGAATACGGTCCTTCAATAAAAAAGGCCCCAAAATTGAATCCAAACGGATCGAATGGTACATCACCCATCACCCGCAGAGGTCTTAAAAGAAAGGAATGGGAAACAGAGCAAGAAAAGGGGTCCAAATTGAATATGCCAAAAAACCTAATGGCAATGGGCAAAATATATGGCTCAGAGGCAAGACAGTCGATGAACGAATATACTCATTCACTGGCACCCGAGAGGAACAAATAATAGAATAGAATGCGTTTTATACCAAATACTCTAAATAACAATACCTCCAGCTGCTGACATTTAATAGCAACATGCTACACTAGCGCCATCTAACGGCCCGAGTTGTACGAATTAGTTTTTTCATACATTTTCCGTGATATACATTATTAATAAATTACAGAAATCGAAAATTTAACCTAAATATGCTTTTGCTCCTTTATAGCTCGTATATGAGAAAATATTAAAGAGATTCCATTAGGTTTGTACTAACAATTATAAGCCTCGCCGCTCGACGATCGCGCTCGGTCTGGTGGTTTAGAAAGGAAATAAAGTACTTATTTAATAAATTGTGAGAAATTTTCTTTAAATTCTTATTTTTAGTAATTGAATTTAAAAATATACTTTGTATTCAAATATATATTATTTTTAGACTTATTGGCTTTATCATTAATTTATATTTATATGAGGAAATTTAAAGCATACATAAATAAAATAAAATATTTTAAATTTTTTTGTTACTCGACACAGGCTTAGTCTTAAGTGAGTTTAAAAATGGAATTTTAAATAATAAAATGTAACATGCAGTGAAACAATAAATATAAAAATAGCCTCTTAAATATTTTTGCTCACGTTTATGAACAAAAAGGGAGTAAAATCATAATACAGGTTACCTATTATATTTTTTTTTTGAATTTTCAATTTCTATCATTTATTGAGAATATATTTCACAGAAAACCTATTAAAATGTATGGAAAAAACCCAATCGTAGCATGTAGCCATCTGAATGTCTCATGACGATTTCTCTATTAGAATACACACATGTATGAATCCCAATGAATATTGTCAGTGCCTCTACATTGAGCACACTAATCAGATAAGGTACCTCGGCCTCACCATACCTCAAATGGAATCTTCATACTCAAATCATTCCAATTAAATAAGAAAAACCATTCACGTTTTCAGAACCAAACGAAACTTTCTCGATTTACAACACTTGAAAATGATTTATTTTGCGGTCTGTTAATCTATTATTGAATATGGTATCATAGTATGGGGAGGTGGTACTTCATTTGCACTAGACCCAATAATAAAGGCACAGAAAACGATTAGAAAAATGATCCTTAAGCTACCTCTAATTACATACTCTAACTAAATCTTTAATGTAATGAGAGTATTTGACGTTTGGCAGATTTACGCTAAAACAATCCTCACTCATCTCTATACAAACAAACGTAAATACTATGAAAAAAGGACTAAACACTCGTATGAATAGAAATACTAACTAAGATTTACTCTAAATTCCTGTAACTTTTACTACTTTTGGATAACGGAATTTTAGGTACTTTGCGATAAGAATTTTCAACAATCTTCCAGGTAGCATAAAAAAACACGATGTAAAAAATTGAATTAAAAGTAATGATAGGGCATTTACCGGTGCACTCACCCAAATTCTAAATTATAGACTCAACTATTTACGAAGCATATCTTAATATAAGTATATATTCATAGGTATTTTAAAACTATAAAATAATTGGCAAAATTACTGCCTCATCACAGGATAGCCTAGTGAGGCGGGTTATGTGAGACTTCAACTTATAATTATTCATTAATAAATAATAATAATTTAAAATTTATAAAAAAATTTAAATGACAGGAGCTGGATGTATTGTCATGTTTAGAGTATTTGATAATACCAAACAAGTATAGGAGGATCTGTGGTAGTTGGATTGGTTCATTTACACGCCCTCATTTCGGCAATGAACATTTTTACACTAAATCTCAAGTTCGCCCCAAAAGTAGCTAGATCGACGAAATAAACAAGTTTGGGGGCATGTCCAACAATAAAGCACAACTTATTGAGAGACAAAGGGAGCAAAATAGAGAGCAATTTAATGTATATACTATTCTGTTCGGAATCGATCGCGCAGTTCTGTGTATGCCTATACATAAGTTTCAGTGTGGAAAAGCTAATGCAGAGCCAAGAACGCGTTATTTATATATTTATTTATTAACGCCCCAATGGGCTTTTACATATTGTAACGTTTAAATGATTTTGTGTACAGAAAGAGAAAAAAATAACATGATACATATTTGGTATATAAGTGTAACATATTTATGATATGTATGTATGTATAATAATGTATAAGTGCATGCCACAGAGAAGTTATAAAGAGAAAGGTTTTTAATTTGTAAATACTACATTTTTTAAATAAAAAATAGTAATAGCCTGATCTACATGACTCATAATACACAAATGCATAATATAATATAATATGAGTGCATGACATTGTGAAAAAAAAATCTATGTGTTTTTATATTTCGGATGATGTAAAAATGTATGAAATTGCATAATGCATAATACATGATACATAGAAAGAAAAAAAGAGGAATAAGTTTTTGGATTGTAGATAAGTACAAAAAAGATAATATAAAAAAATATATAATTAAACAATAGCTAATCATTAAAAAGATAATATTAACAAACAAATGAACCACTAAACCGAAAAAACAACAGAAAATAAAAAGATTTCAGTCGCATCTGGGACTCGAACCCAGGACCTCTACCTATCCGGGGTAACCGCTTAACCAACTTAGCTAATGAGACCAGTTCAATTTACGCCATTTACACCGATATTGTTCAAGACTTGTTAATATTATCCTCCATTTTTAAATCCCATATTATTGGCTGCTATCCTTATGATGATCGCAAAGTTCTACCCGAACACAATTGCACTCTGAATAGAGTCTCGGATATACCTACCCGTTTTTTATTCATACGAGACATCTATTAACTTATTTTACAAGGCTGGAAAGAAATATTCTTTTTATTGACTTATTTTACAAATCTGGAAAGAAATATATTTTTATTTTCTGTTGTTTTTTCGGTTTCGTGGTTCATTTGGGATGTGTTAATATTATCTTCTTCGATGATTAAATATTACAATGAGGTTTACAAACTTCGATAAGTTATAAAAAAATAAATTGAATAAACAACAGCTCTTATGCGATTCTCTTATAATTGTTGCAACATACAAATTATCATTCAGTTATCTTTTAAACATAGGTAAACTTATATTAAATATATCATCTATACCAGAGGTGTTATCGTATATCATGTCGAAAATTTACCTCAATGGGACAATTTTTAAACTGGATGATTTTTTTTTTGTTTGCGCGATCGACTAAACAGCTCAATTCATATCTACTAACACTGAAATATTAAAACTAAACAACCAATGTCACGTGTCATGCCTTTTACACTATCTTATTATTTTTATTTTTTTTTATATATGATACCACACAATTGTCCCAACTGCTCCTAACCGTCGTTGTGGGGCTGAAGGTATTGAGAATTAGAAGGAGATAGGGAAGAAGAAGGTGGGGAAGTACCTGGCTATTCAGATCTGGTCACCAAACACGGCTAAAGCGATTTCAAACAACGTTTCAATTCTGAATGGTGGTCTTTCAACAGGACGATACTGACAGTATACGAGTATACCACTCTGGAACGTGCAGCAAATATACAACAGATTATTTTTTAATTAATAAATTGTGAAAACGAAAATTTACTTGCGCACGCCGGCATTTGAACCCGCCACCTACGGATTCGTAGCTAAGGATCGTAACCAATCAACCACGGAGACCGTCTTAAGATAGTACCTACGTCTTTTCGGAAACTCTTAAGCAAGATAAAAATATTTCAAACTTTCACAGCTCCAGCGCATTAAGTTTTGGCTATGACGGAACGAAAGAGTTCCGCGGCGCATATTCTGTACAGAAACACTAAAGTAATAAACAGTAAAGATTCCTAAGGGAAATAGTGAGAAACAGGGATGGAATTGCTTACATGCACTTTTATGCTAACATCGAAGCTTACACTATGTTATATAATATTATGAAACATCGGAATAAATTTATTGATTGTCTAACATTTATAAATGGTAAAGAAAGTACAAAATACGTTTTTGAGATATTTATATCTTAGATACTTCGGGTACTATTCCTTTTTTTTTAAATTAATGTAAATCAAATTTAATAATATTATTATTAAGTTCTGCAAAGTTTTATTATTGTGACAACTGTTTCGGCGTTCAAGGCCACTTTCAAACTGCGGTTGATCCACATTGTGACGGTTTATTTATATTATGATACGTGCTAAACACGTAGGGCGCTAAAAATGCAACTTATCCCTATTATGTTTAGATGCTCGACTCTATCTCAGTATTCGTGGGTGGAATCGATGTATGCAGCACGGGAAGCGGAATGTATTTCCTGGTACAGAAATGAAACCCTGGTATTGACAAAACATGAGGTTTAATTTGTATACAAAGTGTAACGTTGTCGTTACCCTAAAAAATAGAGAGGAGGATTAGTACTACAACGAAATATATTAAATCAATTAGGATGGCTCTTGTGGTCCGATGATTGCCGATTCCTCCATACACAATCCGCGAGATCTGGGACGTCTCACGGCAGCGCCATCCGCCAAAGCAAACTTCATCGGTGGAATCCAGCAAATACGAGAAGATGGTACCTTTCGCTCCGACGTTATTTCTCGGCCATCATTGGCATGGTTTTATTTAAAATCCAGCGCTCCTGCACGCGCACATGGATTTTTGTCCCTCCAAGTCACCATCCACAATTACATTGCCATCCTACCCACTTCGGGTATATGGTGTTGAAACGCTCGTTGGCGCAGATGTATATCACAACACAATTCAAAAAACATATCACTCCCTTTCCAAAAACTACCGGCTCTGTCCGCCTTGTCAAGTCACGTCTGGCGCCATCTTGTCTTCGCTCTCTCTCTTCCGTCGGATGTCTCCCATATACATTTCCTCAAATCTCTTCCGTAGACAATAGAAGTGATGCCTTTATAAGCGGGGTCAGTATTTGCGTTACAATGATTTTATTTACCTCCCACACAATTCTAATTTGGACGGGTTTTTTAAAATAATGATTTATTATTGATGAAACCGATTTAGTTAGAAAATAATTCAAATTCTCTATCCTGTGAGGTTTTTACATTTATAATGTGTTTTTCGGTATTTAAATGGCAATTCCTAAACAGAAATTGTTAAATACTATTCCTGGTTATATCGCTCAGCCTTCCTGTCTGGTATGCTGGGTGTTAACAGCCTAACCGGGAGAAGGAAAACTACTTTGCTGATGACAGCACATAACCTTCTGAATGGCCAAATCTGTATTCCGGATATAATACAAAAATTACAGTTTTATATTCCTAACAAGTTCACAAAAACGCGAAAACACAGAACTTTTGTTGTTCCGACATCCAAAAGTATAAATAAAATATGTTCGATGATCAAAAAATTATACAAAACGCTCCTATTTATATATTGTTTTGTTTCATATTTTTTCAATGAATGACTAAGAAAGAAATTTTAAAAAGGAGGTAGAAACTCAGGCGAGGCCGGGTAGTGGAAATAGAACAGTATAAGACGATTAAAGCTTCGTTGGTGATTGTGTTTAAAAGAAAAGGCATCTATATTTTAGATGGGAAACAAAAGAATTGTAAAAGAATAATCTTAATAATAATATAAATCTCGAAAGGGACTTAACCAAACCAAAACCATAATTCCGGAAATTGCTTTTTAAAAACGACGATGTTTTAAAAATGAGCACGAGAAAGATATTATACCTTTGAAAAGGTAAAATCAGAAATATCGTTGCAACTAAACAGATTTTTGTAAAAGAACAACAAAAAGAATCCAGTTAAATGTGAAAAACACAACTCAATTCAGATTGAGCAAACGCTACGTAAAAAAATGGCTCAACTGCACAATTCTTGGATTCACCATTTTCGCTGTAAATTAGTATGAAGTTATTATTAGCAAACGCTACGTAAAAAAATGGCTCAACTGCACAATTCTTGGATTCACCATTTTCGCTGTAAATTAGTATGAAGTTATTATTAGCAAACGCTACGTAAAAAAATGGCTCAACTGCACAATTCTTGGATTCACCATTTTCGCTGTAAATTAGTATGAAGTTATGAAACTACACAGTATTCTCGAATCTAATTTAAGTGGAACAGGCATTTTGCGCAGTTCGGCCGCAATGTCAGCGGAGTCAAAATCATATTTTTACGAAAATAATTGAGGTGATTCTCCCACGAAAACGGCGCTATACAAATAATTAAATTGTTATTATTATTATTATTATTATTATTATTACTACAAAAAATGAAACAAGTAATACTGGTTTACGCATTCCAGGATTATAAATTCTACATTCACATAAAACTTTTACTTTTAATATATTGTTCATCTCTATTGGCACTGAACGAACTCATTATTTCTTAAATGGGTTTTTTTACAAAACCTAGCGTTGCTCAGCTTAAAGCGTTCGTAAGTTTGCGAAAAGGACAATAAAATTATAAAAAGATTCGCATTTGATAAAAACCTTTTTGAAACATCGATATTTAGAATCAACCGATGTTTTGGTGCCACCCCTAGTCAGGAAGTAGTAACACAGTGGCGGCGGGACTGTCGTAAAAGTAAATAAAATGGACACTTCAACGCTACTGCACAGTTGGGAAGGCGACATACTTTAGTGACATTTTTACATTCCAAGAAAAGGGTTGGTCGACTGCATACAAAATGGCGGTCTTCAATAGTCAAATTCGAACATAATTAATTTTAAAACATCAGAAAATAGTTTAATAAAAATAATAATATTGTAGATTATTAATAAATAATGAAATATTTTTTCTGTTTAAAAGAATATTCTTATCGTTAAATTACAAAATCATTTTTTTTATTAAACTACTAGCTAATGTGTACCCGGCCTTGCTCGGGATTTTTTTTTTTTTAAGTTATGAAGTTGTGAATTCTTGCTTGTCATCAGGGTGCCATAATTGATTTGACAGCGAAAGTAACTATCTCCAAATAAAGAAACATTCATTTAAATATTTAATTTCAATACAAACGTTTATTTTTTTCAAAATCCATCTAAATCATAACATTCTTAAGTAGGTACCTACTCGTGTTTTCCATTTTGAAAATATTCTACGCAAAAAAAGGTTCTTCATTTGAATATCTGTGGCTAACCAGAGTGTTATATCTATGGGCTAACCTAAATAAAAGATGGCGGGTTCAATGTTTTTCATACAAATTTTAAAACGTTATAGCAACAGTTTTACATATTGAATTTCATTCAAACTACTTTCTAAACCTTCCCGGCACTAATAAAAACAAACGATAAAAGCAAGAAATAAATATATAAAAAAAAATATATTATTTTCAGCGAAAACGGTCTAGTGATTTTCGAGAACATCGAGGACAAAGTTACAAACTTACATTGATTTTTATATATATAGCAGAAAAATAATTTAATGGGATTTTTTTAATACTATTTGTATAAATAAAGTTCTAAGGTATTCTATCTTTTTTATAATATTGAGTGCATAGTTGAGGCAAAGGAGAATAAATTATAATTGAGTGTTATAGTGATGAATGAGAGATATTTTGCTAAATTGTATGTAAGAGAACGTAAAAAACATATACCTACTACAGTAGGGTCGGTAAAAATACAAAAAAAAAATACATAATAACTTTTATGGGTGCGGAAAGGGATTAATTGGATTTTTTAATTGAAAAAAAAACCTACGCTGCCCCACGTGTCAAAGTCAAAAACAAAAATAAATTAAAAGGTCGAAAACAGTTATGTTATAATTTCTTCAAACGATTGGTATTCACTTTGTGGCGTAATTATTAATAAATTAATTTAAAAATATACTAAGTATTCACCACTTTATTAATATACACAGATACACGTTTCGAAAACGATGCTTTCTTCATCAGGAATATATAAAGCATTGCTTTCGAAACATGTAGATATCTGTGTATATTAATAAAGTGGTGAATACAAAGTATATTTTTTAAATCATTTATAGTTACGTTAACTTAAAAACCTCAGATATACTTGAAACGTTTTGAAAATTTCATGACGGCGGAGCTCAAGTTTTTGATGCATCAGAGAAACAAGCATATATGGCTATATATGCTGTTTGACCTATATCTGTGACAGTACATTCTCGTAAATGGATGCAGAAAACCACCTACTCGGGTAGAAAATATCTTGGCACCAAATCCAAATGAATGTTAATCCCCGAATAACATGCAACCACCAAAGTCTACACAATATATTTAGCTTTTTGAATATATACCTAACGAGGATACAGTAGAAGTGTGAAAACCAGACTTCACCTTTTCCTGTTACTTGTGTGTTTAACTGAGAAGTGGTTCCATGATAATTCAACACGCGTATGAATCGGCACACCTTTTAAAAGTGATATAAAGCCATTACGTAGTCTAATTTTTTAAATAAATAAAATTTAAAAAAAAAAAAACAAACCACAAACAAAAACAAGTGATTAATTAGGTTAGGTGAGATTAGGTTTCAGACTAGTTTTTTTTTTGTTCGTACTTTTAATACCTAGACAATCTTTATTTTTCATAAAAATAAATTATTAATTGGGTTAGGTTAGATTGGGTTTACGGGGTAGTTCTTTTTTTTAAATAAAAAAAAGATTAATTAAGTTAGGAGAAATAAGGTTTTGGGCGAGTTTTTTTCGTACTTTTAATGGCTACATACCTAGTTGATCTTTTTTTTAATAAAAAATAAATTAATTAATTGATTATTCATGTTTATTTTCGGGCTAGCTTTTTGTCGTACTTTTAGTGACTTTTAAAAAGTGTACCGATTCATACGTGTGTTGAATTATCATAGAACCGAACTTATGTATCATTTTTTTTTTTGCATTAACTCCACAGGAGGCCCTGAGGGAAATAATTTCCTTCAGAGAGCCTATGTCAGCTTTGAGGATGCTGAGTGGAGGGTAGTTTTGGGGAGAGGGAAGTGTGAACATGAGTCTTGAAAAAGGCCATGTTGTGAAACACAGAGGCCGGCAAATCATTCCACAACGCAATAACGAGTCGTAGAAGCGACCCGTACTCATGTGACAAATGTCGACCGGGTACAAATAATGGGCGCGCGTTTGGCGTGTTTCCCGACTGTGCAGCGGTGCCGAGGGGATCAATGACGCTATTCCTTAGCAAGTTTTCTCTCCAAGGTTTCTACAAGATTCTCGCAGGTAATTTAATAATAACCATTTTGAATTTCTGCTTTATTCTTATCATCGGAAATAATCTTCTGATTTAAATGCCGAAAACCAATGAAATGCAATAATGCTGGCAATGTGCCAAACGCCAATAGAGATCTTAAGGGGGATAGGGACGCCGGAGAGGGGTTATTTATTATTTTGAAACATTGAAGATAATATTAACAACTTAGAAATTTAAACACGAAACCGAAAAAAAGATAACGGTAGCAGCTGGGATTCAAATCCAGGACCTCGTGGTCTATCCGGGACTTGCGCTCTATGCCAACTGAGCTACGGCTACCCCAATCCATCCTGTCAACTTTATCGAAATAATATCGCAATACGATAAACATAACATATATTAGAAAGGAAAATAGGTGTTACATTTACATTTACATAGGCTTAGCATTTATCAAAATCAAATCAGAAATATTACTTTTTCTGGCCGTCCTACGTATGTTTTACTAAATACTAAAAAAAAATTAAAAGTGGTGAAAAATAATTGCAACCTTTCCCGGTACGTTTTTCTAATAAACTTAACCAAAGTTTTGCAGTCGGCAATTAAAAAAAAAAACATTAATGTTATTGTTTACGAAAAAATTAAATTACACCCTCTATTCTTCAATTTTTTTGAAATTTTCTTTCGGCATATTAAAGAAAAGCCTTCAAAGTATTTTTTGAGGATATTCAATATTTTTAATTTTTTTATTAAACATACGTAGAAAGGTCAGAAAAAGGTCATATTTCTGATATGATTTTGATAAATGCTAAGCCTATGTAATTTTTTAAAAATATATAATAAATATGTTTCTCTTTTAAAACATTACGTTTATCGTATTGCGTAATAATAGTTTCATTATTTCAAAATAATAAATAATCCCTCTCCGAAGTCCCTCTCCTCCTTAAAGCAAAAGTTCGAACAGTAAAGTTGCTGGAAAAGTGTCAAGAATCGAACAATCTGAAACTGGGTGAAATGCAAATTGCACACACATTTTTGTGGGGATTCAAAGAAGAGGAAGAAATGTTCAAAACAAAAACTCAGTGAGATAGAAGTTGTCTAAATTCAATCCCTACCCTAGAATAAATATTGTTGAAATGAGAGTCTATGAGTTATATACTTTAATTTTTAATAAGTTTGCAAAACAGATTAAAAAGAGTAAATACATGTCAACTTAATTTTTTTTTAAATACAATAAACAAGCAAATAATTTTCTCTTAGATTAAGAATTTTTTAATTCGTGGCCTATATACTTCATAATTTAAAACAAAAATAAATAAATTACTTCTAATCCGTGTACCAGATATTTACCACACTTTTTGATGAAAAAAAAATCATTAGGTTTAGGTGAGTGTTTTGGCCTCAAATCCAAAATTAAGTTTTTTTATGAAATAGGCCGTGCAGCCGTTCCTCTTAAAACCCTGCCCATTGCAACTTCTATCAAAATTAATATAGCGTATAATTAACTATACAGCGAAAAATCAACAAAAACTGTTGAACAGTGGAGGCATCATGAAACATTCTTAACATTTTTTTTGTCAAGTGAACACAAATACTTTAAACCCACATTACCAATTCCACCATGCGCAATGGAGCTCTGAAACATCCATTAAAATGTTAAAAAATAAGACAACATGCCATATTGTTGTTCCACATAATAAATTAATTAATCAACAAGAAAAAATAACTAACCATCAAGCCGTTTTTCACATGGGTAGGCAGAGAGGACGGACCACCAAACAACTCGGTCTTAGCACACACTTCTTGCTTCGTTCACATTCATACATTGTCTCATACATTCTCTTCCATTATTCTAACTTCTGACATGGCCTGACTTAAGTATTTGATTCACTTGATCATGCCATGTCTTCCTCGGGCATCCCCGGATTCTTCTTCCATTCACATTCGCATCATATATTCTCCTTAAACTCCTTTCTTTGTCATTCGCTCTACATACCCAAACCATCTAAGCATTCCTTTCTCAATCTTACTGATTATGTATACATCGCCTTGCATTCTTTGCGAATCTACATTTTTCATACAATCATACATGGTTTTCCCGTACTCGCCTCAGAGATCTCATTTCTACAGCATTCGGTCTACACTCCTTTCTTTGTCATTCGCTCTACATACCCAAACCATCTAAGCATTCCTTTCTCAATCTTACTGATTATGTATACATCAGACTTGCATTCTTTGCGAATCTACATTTTTCATACAATCATATATAGTTTTTCCGTACATTCGCCTCAGAGATCTCATTTCTACAGCATTCGGTCTACTTTCATCCTTCCTCTGCCAGTTTCATGCCATACTGCCATACAAGAAGAAAAAAATAATAAAATAGTGTTAAAACAGAAAATCTGGGTAGTAACTATTAGTATCACTTAAAATAAAAGTTTATAATGGCTGTAAATAAGTGAGCCAGAAACCTTTTAAAAAAAAAAAAAAAACTAAAATGTATACATAAAAATAGCTAAGTCTTCCACAATATTCTTCTATCGTTTCTCATTTCACTCCCCTATTTCCCTCACAACAATCCACAATATTGGGGGTGCTGTGATCCCTCTAGGTCTAGGCAGTTGGGAATCTTTTGTGGTTAACTCATAAAACACCATAAGATCAAGTAGGCTTTATAATGCCTGCATTTTCAAGCTAGCCAAAATAAGCACAATTGTGTACAAAGTGCTCCGTCATCTACATACAAAAATCAACAATACATCGTAATATATTATGACGTGATACAATATTTATCACGCATCATTAATCTCTTGTTGTTATCTTATTTTCATATTTGGTACAGTACAGACTATTTTCTGATAGTGTTTGATACACAATCAATAACTAGTATAGCCGTCTGTAGATAGACATGAATGCTTTCAAGTGAATAGATTTATTAACCCCTCGTGAGCCGGGATTTTCAGCAAAGAAATCGCTAAAAACCAGAGCGTACTCCGTGTTTGCCGCGCCATGCGCCAGCTGAGTGTATTTTCATGATAAGTTTTTTGCTAAATGATGTTTTTGTAAATGGTATTGTCTTACCAGCTAATGTGTTTATGTATTTATAAAAATTGTGTGTATATTGTTACGTACCAAGATCAACTACAACATAATAATGGAATCTAGAAGTAAAAGAGAAGTTGCTGGAACCTTCTCGAAAATTGCGAGAAGTGATCCTAATATCTGACACAAGGGCGACACTTGCGTTGCAAGTAGCCTACGTGACTCAACACATGAAGGTCGGCCGGCATGTGGGCGATCATCGCCAACTTAGCTCACTCGGAACACGGCTTCCAAGCAGTAAGGTTGATACGACGTGCCCTCGGGCGCACGGCCACCCGCTGCGTAGTTTTTGGAGTCTTTTCCGCCATTTGCATCAGTACATTATAAACGCCTTGCTACCTCTGCATTGCACCTAAATATTAAAGCCTGTGACCACTGCTATAACTTGCAGCGACCTGTCTACCATTGTACGTGTAAGATCCAGAGTTCCTGGTCTGCACACTTTACCCTAACGGAATCGTGCCTGCTGCCGCCGACCGCCATGTAAGCTGAATTAATTCACCCTCTTGTATTGTGCTGTTAATAGCTTAGCCTTTCGAATAACATGTCCAGTTGGAGATCTATCAGAGAGAGATTATCAGGAATCAGATTAGGCACTCCCCTTTGTTGTGAATCCCGTATGTAATGTACCTGCCCATGTTTTGCCTTAAATAAACCCTGACTAGAAAGGGCACATCTCTCATTGAGTAGCTAGTTACCTATTCCAACAATAAGGCTGCGGCCGACCATACGACTTCGAGATAAGATGCTTTACCAGCTGAGCTAACCACGGTGGAACCTGAGATCAGCCCTGCTTCTGGCCTCGAGGTGAGTTAAACTGCCTTCCTTTCACCAGCACTCTTCTCCCCCCTTTTCTTCCTATCCTAACTCTGACGCCCAAGTGGGTGGGGCTTTCCTACCTTCCTTAACACTGGCTTCCAAAGTGTCCTTTTTCCTCCCTTTCTCATCCTCTCCTCCTTCCTTACACTGTCTAGTCCTCCTCCCCTAGTTCCCCCCCTTTCCTAGCACTGCTGCTCCCTCGGGGCTTTTTCGTCCTTTCCTAGTAATATATATATATATATCATAAGTAGTTTACCCAGAATAGTTTCATATATTTAGAGAAATCTTTTTTTTTTAATCATGTATAAAAAAAATATATTTTTATATTTTCCATGAAGTTTTAAGTACCCTTCACAGTAAAAATAAAATAATATGAAGTTTTCCTATAAATAAGTACAGTAATATGACTTTGAAAACTCGAAATATTTTTCACAGTGGGAGAATTTTTTTTTCAATTGTTTCGCGCGGGTGTGACCAACGAGAAGCGAAAATATTTTAAACGTAATATTATTCATTTTCCAAATGAATAAAATTTATTTGAGTATTTTACAAACATATTTAACCTTTTCTATGCATCAAAAATATGTATGACTTCTGTCACACGCGGGGCTCTTTAAACTATAGAAATTTTGCGGCACGCAAGTGAGCCGCCCGTGTACAGGACATGTATGGTGCGGCGTAGGGGTGCGCTTCTTGCGTCTAAAAGGTTAAGGCTCAAAATCCCTTGAGAATGTGACCATTCCGAATCGGCCCCCATTGTGCGCGTTGGCATCCAATAGAGAATTGTGGGTGATCCATAATGCGTGTCGGCATTCCATAGGTTAAATAACACAATTTTTGACAATTCGAAATTTTAATATATAGCTAGCTTTCGATATTGACAAGTACAATAGAAGAAAGAAGAAAAATGTAGGCATATTTCGTGTGCCAAAACTAAGGGAAATATTTCCTTAAATTTCAACATTTTGTCAAACAATATTTAAATACAGTTATTCCCTCTTGGAGTAGGTAAGTACCTACACAACCAAACGTAAAATATCAATCAATAACTGGCAATCACTACTTCATGTTTATTTGGTTTCAAATGGAATGGCGATATACAATGTCAGCAAGTGAAAGAGAGACAGAGCGCGCAATTTCGATTGGCTGTCTCTGTCTAATACAATCAAAAAGTGTTCTCATTTGATGACATTGATTTTCATTCAAATCTACATGGAACGAACATCTTTTGTGTATTATCTCTTCAGTGACAAACAAACAAATTAACAGACAGACTCATGTTAGAATTAATCTCAATGGTGGAAATATAGTCAAAGTAACAACACTTACCTTTTGGAACAGAATGCCCTGGTGTAGAGATTGGTGACATGTAAAGCGAGGGCGGTTTCATAACGATATTGCTCCTGCACCATGTACCTCACTTCATCATGGAAACTGAGGCAGAATCTGCATAGAAATACATAAAACAAAAAATCACTATTACTTTCAAACACCATCTCCCTGTCGGCTGTACTGTGATACTCATTCTCTACCAAGCCCATTTCTGAGTATTGTCCAATAACTGGACTTTTAGAATGAAATTTTATTTTATGAAATAAAAATACAAAGAAAAAAAGAAGAAAATATTGTACATACAAAAAGTAAAATGAGAGATAAGTTAACAATAATAATTACATATGTATGTACATTAATAAAGGAAGTAGCATGACTATGTACAAATTAAAAACAAATTGTCTTACCGTGCTTTTGATCCATTAAGCCAAGCCATATTAACCAGCATCAAATGCAAGAAGTCAACAGCCCCAGACTGGACAACCCAGTTGATGGCTGTTGGCAAATGCCTCTTCCTCAGTTCTTCATCTGCCATTAGAGCACGCGTTAACTGGCAGCTTAGAAACGGAGTACGGGGCTCTTCCGATCCTGGGGATAAGAGTAAAGTCAGAATTGTACAATTTTGATTGAAGACGGGAGGAGACAATCTCAATTGCTCATAGACAGTCCAAATGAGCCAGGAAACTACTCTATATGCATAGATAGAAACTCACTGAGGAAGCTAGTAGAACTATTAATAGGACGTGGACAACTCGATGGAGACAAATGCAGCTATTGAGAGTTGAAAGTGCCAATGGCTGTAGGAAATGTGAAGAAACACCCATTCATCTGAGATGCCAATGTCCCACCTTGATGGGAAGTATGCTCAGATACCTGGGAAACTACGATGTGGAGATCCAGGGGCCCGATTTCGATTCATTTTAAGAATAAGACATCGTCCTTATCCTTAGGCTTAAAAACTTGTTTACCTGCACTTCCAGTTCTCTCGGATGACAGCTGTCATTCAGCGAATGATATTCTTTAAAAATATTGATATTTACATAGTTTTAACGAAAGAAAAACTCAATATTATCATAAGTATTTACTTTAAACATTAATATTGAGTTATTTGTCTTATAATAATGCTATCAAATAAACTGAATTAACGAAATTGCCATGTTTGTAAAGTACCTACGACGGAAACCCGAAATGTCAGATAAAAGTGTTTTAAATTTAAAAATTATAATAAACTACACATGTTAAGTATATGGGATGCACCTATGCTTTATAATAATACTGTGAAAATTAAACCACAAACTCCTTTAAAAATGTATGTATTGTCATTGATATGGAATCAGGAACTGCAGTCAAGCAAAATTACTTTTGCTGTAAGGATAAGGACAATTTTATCCTTAAAACAACCGGAATCGGACCTCGGGAGACATCGCCAAACACCCAATAACAACCCTGGTAAATTGCACTGAACGGAATGGTTTGCTGTCAAAGGGAATAAGGTGGAACATGGGAAATCAAAACAATATGGTCCGAGTGCTTACAGGAACTATGCAGACCGTCTCCGTATCAATATGAATACATAATTACATTGAATCATTGTAGAAAACAATATTAACATAACCTAAATGAAATATGAAAAAATTACAGAAAATAAAAAGATTTCAGTCGCATCTGGGACTCGAACCCGGGACCTCTGCATATCCGGAGCAACCGCTTAACCAACTTAGCTAATGAGTCCTGAGTTAGAGCCCCAGATGCAACTGAAATCTTTTTATTTTCTTTAATTTTTTCCGTTTTCATATTTCATTTAGGTTATGTTAATATTATTTTCTACAATGATTAAATATTAAAATGAGGTTTTCAATCTCAACAAAAATAACTAATAATTAAGAATTGAATAATTAAATTGCTTTACAATCCATATAATAAAAACTATCCAGTTCAAGAAATTCCTAAATCCAAAAACACACTTACCAGCTATCTCCTCAAGCCTATTGAACATGTCTGACTCAGTTCCACCTCTCCATTTGGGTTTATCAAACATCTCATCCACGTGCAGTCCATTTGCCTTGGCTATTTTGGTAGCGTGATAACCTAAAAGTGTCATTTCGCTCTCTTCTGGTCTGTAGTCTTCATCGCCGAAAACCCTTTCGATGTATTCTTTCTTGAGGCGGTAGTAGCGCCGCCCTTTCGTGGTGCTGAACATCTTTTGGGCTTTGGTTTTAGCGTCCCCGTCAGACATGGAAGGGTTAAACTGTTTGAGAAGACGCTCGGCAAACATTTGGCCGGCTCCTGTGAGAAAGGAAAGAAAATTGATATACATACACATACTTAGAATTTAGAAACAAAAAAACGGAAAGAACGAATTATATATTTTACGCTTGCATTACGACACTTATCTTCTCGAGATAAAGTAATTTTTAAAAAAAGTCATAAAAAGCATTCAATCAGCTTTTATATTTACTCCAAACACTTTTTGGCTCTTTGTCACAATCATCACTTTTGTGACTGTCATACAAATTGACTATTACTGTCAGTTTTATTACCTGTGTTTTTAGTCAATTCTGTCACTGATATTAAATGTGTTATTTGTCACATTTGAAACTTTTCTCACGTATATCCATGTATCACATCTACCACATGTGTTACTAGTCGCATCTTTTCCACTTTCATCACAATTTAACTTTTTGATGCCTTTTGTCTTAATGATAATCATTACATATTGCCACTCAAGACTTAAGAGACATATTTCCTGGGGAAATGAAGTTCCTAGTATTGTTTAGTTACTCACCGTATATCCTGGCATAGTTGATGACCTTGGCGTGGTCCCTCGTGATGCTGGCCGCCTTGGCCGTGTGGCTGTGCATATCAGTACCGGCGGCCTTCGACCCGGCCAGGGTCATCCAGCCAAAGGGAGTAGCGCCGTGAAGGCCAAACTGAGAATCTCCCAGTATCGCGGCTATCCAGAGTTCCTGATAAAAAATATTAAAGGGAAGATATATATGCATACATATTTGATATAGGAACATATTACACAAATAAAATGAACCATGAACTCAAAAATCTAACTAACTAACCATCACACTGTTCCTCCGCAGCGGTAGGCAAAGAGGACGGACCACCAAACAACTCAATCTTGGCATACACTTCTTGGTTCATTCGCATTCATACATCGCCTCATACAATCTCTTCTATTATTCCGACTTCTGACATGGCCCAACTCAAGTATTTGATTCCCTTGATGGTCCCATGTCTTCCTCGGGCATCCCCGGCTTCTTCTTCCATTATAACTTACATCTATGGCTTATAGCTAGTGACTAACAAGCTAGTGGCTTATAGCTAGTGACTTACAAGCTAGTGGTGTTTCGATAGCTCTAATGAATCCCAATTCTGGACTGACGGCGAAGTTGAGGAAAATGAGGTGAAGGAATTGCTGCATAGAAACCGGGAGGATGCCACGGAAATTGAAAGATGCCTACCTGGTTTGTGGATCCTTAGAAATTATTCACCTCACTGAACTTCACTTCTCCAGAATTGGCAGCTGCTTAATTCGCGACGATGGACACTCTTGACATCCCGCGACAAGCGTTTATCTCGAACTGCAGGCACTCTCTCTCCAGTGACATATTAGGGATCGGGTCAGGGTAAGGGGGGGGGTAGTGAACTTATTGACAATATTGAATTTTAATATGCCAAAACATACCGCCCGCCAAAATTAACATTTTTCAGAACCCATCGAAGACTGATCCCGAACCCGATACCAAAAACAATGCAAATTTTATATGAAACGAAATCTACTTGTATATCTAATGGGTAATCTATACCCTGCCAGCTATGTACATGTGAAATTATATATAATACGTGCAAAAACAAAACCAAAAAAAAAAAAAAAAAAAAAGAAAAGAATATTGCTAATGAACAAATTGTTGCCGAATCACAGGCAAGCAACGAATGCACTTGTTGCGCAAAACCAAGAAATTGTCTATAAAGACCCTAAATTAAATTTAAACCTAGATACAATGAAACGTTACTATCTATTCTATAGGCAAAAGGCAAAGTTTTGTTACAGGCCGTAGATAGACACCATCGCTCGTTTGAACGGAGGCAACTCTCACGATCCCGTCAGATCCCGGTTTCACCTCCTTTATCCTACCGAGTGGCCATTTTAACGGAGGACTCCGAGTGTCCTTGATGACTACCAGATCATTTACTTGAAAGTTACGTGCAGTTTTATACCATTTAACGCGGTTTTGTAGCTTTTGTAAATACTCAGTATGCCAGCGCTGCCAAAAATGTTGCGTCATTTTCTGCAAATGTTCCCATCGATTGAGTCGGTTGGTTTTAACATCCGAATAGTTATATTCGGGAATTGAAGTAAGCGGTTCACCAATCAAGAAGTGCCCTGGAGTCAAAGCTTGAACGTCCTCAGGGTCTGACGTTAAAGAACACAGGGGCCGAGAGTTTAATATTGCTTCTATTTTGCTTAGTATTGTAGTAAATTCTTCATAAGTTAATGAATTATCCCCTATGACGCGTTTGAAATGGTTCTTTACTACTCTTATGTTCCCTTCCCAGAGTCCTCCGAAGTGGGGACTGGAAGGAGGATTCAAATTCCACATTATTCCCTTTTCCGAACATATATGCATTACATGTTCATCATTAGGACAATTATTCAAGAATTTTTGTATACCTATCAAATGTCGCTTAGTTCCTACGAAGATTGTATCACAGTCCGAATAAATAGCCTGACATAAGCCGCGTCTCGACACGAACCTGTCTAATGTAGCGATAAAGGCCTCGGACGATAAATCAGAGAGAACTTCTAAATGTATTGCCTTTGTTGCCATGCAAACAAAAATTGCAAAGTAAGCCTTATATGTCTTAGCGCCTCTGCGTTTCCCTTCCTTTAAGATATATGGGCCGGCCAAATCCACACCTACATGACTGAATACTCGATTCTGCGTAACGCGGGCTTCTGGCAAGTTTGCCATCATAGGAGGCGACGAGGTTGCTTTCAATCTAGAGCATCTAGCACATTTTGACACCAAGGTTTTGATTTTGTTGCGAGCAGATACAATCCAGTAATTCTGTTGCATCAGGAACTGCAAGGTTCGTGATCCGGCATGTAAATAAGCCTTATGGTAATAACATATGAGAAGTTCAGCGATCTTACTATGCTTCGCAAGTATTATTGGAAACTTTACGTTATAATTTAAACGAGAATTACGAAGCCGCCCGCCAACGCGAAGTAATTTCTAGTCGTCAATAAAAACATTTAATTTTTGAAATGCCACTGAGTTTCTCTCACGGTTTTCGAGGGTTCTAAATTCACCAGAGAAATGAAATTGTTGATCGCATTTCAATATAACTATGGTCGCGCGATTTGTTTCTAAGCAGGTTAGAACACCGACCCTACGAGATACCCCGCTCCGTTGCCGAGCATTGTACATAAACCTAAGAGACCAAGCTACCACATTCCGTAGGCGTGTCCACGACGAATACCGTGAAAATTCTAGGTCTCCATAATAGTCCAGCGGGCTGTCCACCGTGGAGACATGGGACTTTACCTCTGGTAGTTCTTCAACTTTTAATACGTCCGGTAAGTTTAGCGGCCACTTCTGTACTGACTGAACCAACCACGCAGGACCTTTGAACCATAATTCGTTATCTATTATTTGAGATGGATATAAGCCACGAGATGCTAAATCTGCTGGATTCTCCTTAGAAGTAACATGGTACCACTTGGCGTCTTCGACTTGATCAATAATTTTAATGACGCGGTTCGCGACAAAGGTTTTTAATGTGTGAGGGGGTGCCTTCAACCATGACAATACAATAGTCGAATCCGAAAATAACATTATATCTGTGATTGTTGAAAGAGGTTCAATCGACGACCTTGTCGTTTTTATCAGTTTGGACAGCAGGTAAGCTCCCATGAGCTCGAGACGTATCGAGGTATTGACAGTACTTTCAGTGGGGCAACCTTAGACTTGCTAGTGAGCAACGTCACTTTAGGTTGTGCTTCGTTAGTAACCAAATAGATGGTAGCACCATAACCTAATTCACTCGCATCCGAAAACCCTACTAGTATACATTTTGAAGTTTTAAACGTATTGCAATGTCTAGGTACTTGTAAATAACCTAACGTTGGTAGCTCATCTAAGAATTTCTTCCATAAATTAACAATGCTTTCTGGAAGCGGATCGTCCCAACCTATCTTAGTCTTCCAAATTTCCTGTAATAGGCATTTAACCTTAAAAACAACCGGGGTAATTAACCCAATTGGATCGAAAATGCGAGCAACGCAGCTCAATATTGCACGTTTTGAAAATCTTCTTAATTTTTCTTCCACCGAATACGAAAAGGTATCCTTTTCCGGATCCCAAATTAATCCTAAAATTTTTAATGAGAACGATGTTCCATCTTCAAATGCAACACTACCACTTGTGTGAACCCGATGTTCACGCGGAATATTCTTTAATAATGGCAGCGAATTGCTCATCCATTTTCTTAATCGGAAACCTCCTTTAGCAAGGAGTTCTATCAACTCCTTCTGAAGCTGGGAGACGCTGTCTGGGTCCCATCCCCCAGTAGCAACATCGTCCACGTATGTATCTGACAACAGCGCGTTGGAAGCTCTTGGAAATTGGGCGCCTTCATCCTTCACTAGCTGATGCAAAGTCCTAATTGCCAAATATGGCGAAGAAGTCACTCCAAACGTGACAGTATCAAGTCTATATTGCCCTACCGGTTCTAAAGGAGAAAAGCGCCAAAGTATCCGTTGAAAATCAAGATCCTCTTCTCTGATTCGAATTTGTAAAAACATTTTTTCAATATCCGTAGTGAATACTATCGGATATAGACGGAATTTTAATAATATATGACCAATTTCATTTTGTAATTTAGGGCCCGAAAATAAAGAATCGTTTAATGAAATTTGTTTTTCAGATTTACAAGAAGCATCGAATACCACCCGAATTTTAATGTCATTGCTAATTTTCTGCACTACCGCATGATGTGGAATGTAATATGCATTCGGTATTTCATCCAGGTTGGAAATCCTTGACATGAACCCTTGCTCTAAAAAACCCTTCATATACTTGCGATAGTGTTCCGCTAATTGTGGATTTAAGGATAAACGTTTTTCTAAATTATAAAATCTCTTTAATGCTATTCTGAATGTGCTCCCCATATCTACTTGAGGTATAATTTTGAATGGTAGTGCTACGATGTACCTACCTGTTTCTATATCCCGATTAACTGTAGACTGAAATATTTTTTCGCATTCCTTATGTTCTGCGTTTTGAATAATTTCGCTAGAAACCTCTTCCAATTCCCAAAAACGTTTTACCGCGCAATTTAAATCACTGTTGTCGACAGTATTAAAAAAATGACTTCACCCCATTTTCTGTGTAATTCTGATCTTGCAAACAGGAACCCATTATTACGTATCCGAACACCGTATTCACCGCCATTAAATTGCTTTTTCGGCCTGAAACATATCCTTGTTTCCATATTTTTGGTATTAAATCCAATCCAATCAGAAAATCTATATCTCCGGCATACCTAAAACCTGGATCTGCTAAATTAAAAATTTTAAATTCTTCACCTTTGTTATCTTTTATATCCACGGGTGGAAGTTTTGAAGTAATCTTTGATATTACAACTGCTTGCCCTGAAACCACTGAACTGTTCTGCATTGAATATATTTTACAATGTACTATACCTTGTGCGTGGTTGACTACCGCATTGTTAATACCCCTGATTTGACCTACCCACTTCTTTGATTTTATACCCAATGTGTTGTATAATTTGGCAGACATAAAAGAAATCTCACTACCCGTATCTATTAACATGCGGACACAGTGTTTATGTCCCGAACCGTCAACGAATTCCGCCAGCGCGGTAGGCAAAATCGAATATGCAGCAGATTCATAGGCGACATTACAACGGACGTTACTAGACTCGCCCTCAGTATAATTACTGTTCCGCGAAGGGGAGCCTTCATCGCTATGCAGAAGCGTATTATGTGTTTTATTGCATATTTTACAACGAAATTTGGACTTGCAACTTTTAACGAAGTGTGGATGCAGACAATTAAAACACAATTTTTCTTTTTTGACAAAGTCTCTCCTGCCATTAGCATCCAGTAATAGAAATGATTCACACGTTGTGATGCTATGACCACGATTGCATTTTTGGCAAGTAATTTTTTTAGCGACATCATTGGATACGAATAACGAACGTCTTCCTCTTTTGTTATCTGTTATCTCTGATAACATATTGATGCGGTTCTGCACCAATAAGAAATATATTAATTTTTCTACCGTGGGAATCTCGTCTTTCTCGACTTTACTTTCAAAAGACCGACGCGTAGCTGACTCCAATTTACGTAAAACAAAGTGACATAAAAATTCTTCAAACAGTTTTTCTCGATTTAATTCCCGAAGTCCCGACAGGTTTTCTCGGAGAATATTCATGATCTCTTCATTGTTAGAAAATTTACAATCTAAAATAGAATTAACGTAATGCATGAAAAGTGTTCTGGAACACGAATAGTGATCTCTTAAGGTCTCCCAGGCCAGTTCATAATTTTCTTGTACTATGGGGATTGTTTTAATAAGAGATAGCGCTGTCTCTTTCACACTACTTAATAAATAATGAAATTTTTCAATGTTCGATAAAAATCTGTTTTCATGTACCAGACTTTTAAATAAATTGAAAAAGGGGGGCCAATCACGAATGTGACCGCTAAAGGTAGGGATTTTTATTTCCGGAGCTAAAAAATTACGAACCGGACGTTCTTCTACTGAAGTGTTGCGCTCACTTCCGTTTGCAATGTGGGTATCGCGCGCCGAAATTACTTCAAAAAACAACTCCTCGAATGCCTGCGACACCTTTACCACGTCATTTTTAACGCGAATTCGGGAAGCGAAACCAAGTCCGACAATTCACATTGTATATTCTCAAAATCTTCGTATGTCTTGTCTATCTTTTCCATCCTTGCTTTAAATTGACAAAACTTTGCCTTATCGTCCAAACATTTGATTAAATCAAATGCGTATTGTACCCGACCAAATAAACGTTCCCGTTTCAGCTTCAACGAATCAATTTTAGCTGAAGTCTTATCCATTTTGAAATTACACGTTAATTATCGTATGTGTATCTTGGTCGGTCGTAACTACCTACCGAAAATCTACCTACGCAATACAAAATTAACGCAATTAGAAGTAGGTAACAACTTGAAATGATAGAAATAATCTTGAAATGGATATAATATTCTATTGCATTGATAGATGTACATATATCCGGAGAAAGACCAATATTTCCTATATCCGGCTCTAGGACCAATGTTTCGATAGCTCTAATGAATCCCAATTCTGGACTGACGGCGAAGTTGAGGAAAATGAGGTGAAGGAATTGCTGCATAGAAACCGGGAGGATGCCACGGAAATTGAAAGATGCCTACCTGGTTTGTGGATCCTTAGAAATTATTCACCTCACTGAACTTCACTTCTCCAGAATTGGCAGCTGCTTAATTCGCGACGATGGACACTCTTGACATCCCGCGACAAGCGTTTATCTCGAACTGCAGGCACTCTCTCTCCAGTGACATATTAGGGATCGGGTCAGGGTAAGGGGGGGGGGTAGTGAACTAATTGACAATATTGAATTTTAATATGCCAAAACAAGTGGCTTATAGCTACTGGTTATTTTTTGTGTCCTGTCATATGGTATTTTTTCAAGATATCCACCCCATCGCAGTCTTTAGGACATAAAGAATTTTGTTATCATTTTATGCTTAATTGGTTAGGGTATGTAGAGCGAACCTGGGTCTTTAAGAGACCCATGTTGTAGGAGGGAGGAAACACAGGCCGGCAGATCATTCCACAGCCGAGCTATTGAATACAAGAACAAGTGGTAGAAGCAACCAATTCTCATGTGACAAGTCAACCATGCGCAAATGTTGGGCACGTGTTTGGCGTGATTCCCGACTGTGCACCGGTGCTGAAAGGATCAATGACGCACGTTTTTCGTAGCATATTCCATTGAAATACCAGTAGAACAAGGACTGCATTCCCACCTGACATCTGTGCTCCAAAGATTGCAAATATTTTATTTTTTTCTTTTTAAAAAAAAAAATCTGTTATAAATTACCTGTGAGTCAACGTCAGCCCCAACAAAATTGTATCCCGGTGGACATTGGATCATAGATCTCAATTCGGATCCAATCCTTTCTTTGTGAGCATTACTGGCAGTCATCCAGGTGGGTTCCATAGCTCTGAAAGAGATACAAGCATGATATTAGGTAACATATTCTAACAAAAAGTTTCAAAGATAGTGCCAATTTTATACCACCGCGGAGATGATAAAATGTATAAAGATAAATAAGTACATACATTGCTTCAGTGTTTGCATGCGGAAGAAAGTGTGGCTATTACGGAAAAAGATCATACCTATATTTTATTTTTTTTTATATGAATACCTCACAAGAGTCCCAACTGCTCCCAACCGTCTGGAGCCAGTGAGACTATAGCATTCCCAATTGGGGAATGTTGTGAGGCTGAAGGTATTGGGGAGGGGAAGGAGAAGGGGAAGAGGAAGGTTGGGAATACCTGGCTATTCAGATCTGGTCACCAAACACGGCTTAAAGCCATTTCAAGCAACGTTTCAATTCTGAATGGTATCTTCCACTCTGGAACGTGCGCAAATATACTCTATATTATTTTTAAATGAATTAATTGTGAAACAACACAAATTAATTAAATAAAAATTACTTGCGCACGCCGGGAATTGAATCCGCGACCTTCGGATTCGTAGTCGAGAGCCTTACCCCTCGACCATGGAGGCCGTCAAATGGGGGAATCTATATGGGGGAGTCTATATGGGGGAAAAAAAGCGAAAATAGCAAAATAGGGAAAGTAAAAGAACATTGGAAAAAAAAAAACAAATTAATTGATAAGTTAATTGTTAAAATTTATTTTATTTACCTCCTAGTTAAGGTGCCACATACCACAACCTGTGGCAAAATGGCTCCGTATCTCTTATCTCTGCTCCTCAGTTTACTGGGCAGATCTTTATCATCGAGCCATATTACTTTTTGGTTTCTAATTCTGTCCCGATTATTTCGCCAATATGACAGCATTCTAGCTGCAGTTAGAACCTGAAATCATAATCAATTTTACAGTGGTTGCTTAAGAAAATGTTGGTTCCCGAGGGAAACCAATTTTAAGTTATTATCCAAAATGTACTTGACATTGAACCCCTGCTACTCTTCATAGAAAGGTCGCAGATGAGGTGACTTGGACATGTACGCAATGCCAGAAGATCGACTTCCATATATAAATAAATGTTGGCATTTCTAGAGAGAGAGATGTCCAGTGGGTCACTCCGGAAAAGGGTATGGAAAACAACTCCAGAGGTTCTGCAAGAAAAGGCTGGGGACACAATGGGCGGAGGCCACTGCAGTAGCTCGGGACAGGGTTGCGTGGTAACAGGTAGTTACAGGTTTACGTTGTAACCCATCGCTTCCACCTTGTGGAAGTGATGGGTTACCTACCCGAATAGGACAAGGAGAAGAAGATGTAATGGAAAATGGGGTATTTTTATGAAGATAAATTCTAATGCACATTAGACATTATTATGAATTTATTCAATGTGTTCATTTTGCAGAAAAAGGTTCATCCAGGTAGTATATTTTAGGTTGTAATAACTTTAGGTAGAGTTAATATGTAGAATTCACGTAAAGCTAGGACAGAAAAAAATTTCATCAGGATAAATTGCGGAAAATGTTACTTGAATGGGAATGTATGGAGATGAAATGTTCTATTTGGCGTAAGTGCTGGAAAACGTGTAAATGAGGAGCGTAAAATCTAAGTTTTATCATAAAAATTGTAAAATAATATATCAACACCATTCAGGCAAAAGTCACCAACACTGAAAAGGGATGTTGTTGATGGAAGCGTAAAATTATATTTTATAAGATGTAAAAGTCACCACGGTACATTAGTCTGTAAAATGTTGTTTAAATCCGAAATATAAAAAAAAATTAAATATGATTTTCCTTCATCTCCAAACATTCAAATTGCAATATCTCAAAATTACGTTTTTAGCGTTGGTGACTGTTATGAAGCAAGTCCATAACAACTGAGGTTAACAAACTACCCCGGAATTGCTTAAAAGCCAGAACTATTTTCTCTTATTATTGGCATTTGGGCCTAGGAGAATGGTTGACGCTCGTTTGGGGGAGGAAAGGAACAAGCCCGAGCCGCAAGTAGGCTCGGGCGAGGAGGGAGAGAATTCACTTTAGTTTTGGGACCCGTGGAGAGCTGTCGTTCCATCCTCACCAGAAGTTTGCCAAATCACCTGTCGGGTATTGTAGCTATTTTCGTTCATATTTGCTTGTTTATTCCACTTTCTTTTTGCTAATACAGAAATAATCTAAAATCAGTCAACTTTCATTGTAACCTGTAATAATCTAAATGCGTCCACAGAGGTTAAAGCTTTTCCTAGAGCATAAGAGTCCCCGCTATTTAATATAGGCCTTATTGCAAGGTATTTTTATAGCAAAAGATAACTGTTTTTATTGAATCTCCTATATACCCTTACCGATATGCGTGTGTTTATATTTTTGTATTCTGGAAGCAGTTGTTTCTCGAATTGTCTATAAATGAACTGAGAACAGGTTTATACATATAGATATATCCTAAGAGCGAGCTAGTGGAGGGTTATCGCCTATATTGTTGGATCTATTGGTGATCTTTTCTAATATTTAAATTTAAATGTAATTACGAACCGAATCGTGAGATTATGCCATGTAACATGACTTCTGCCTGAACGGTGACGATATATTCTTCGATTTTCACATTAAAAAAAGTGTGACTGAGAAAGTACAATCACATATAATAATTAAAACTACATAAAAAGATAAACAAAATGGGAAGTATTAGTATTAACAGTTTATCTGCTCAAGAAATCATTTCGATATTCGAAAATGTCCGATCAATTTCAGCGAAAGTAAGAAAAAAATGAGCTTACTTCGAGTGCACAACTAACATTCATCAACGGTTTATATCTTCAGTAGTAAAATAATATACAAACCTTCTCAGCCTCCACCCCTTCCCCATTGAGGACATTCTCGCTGAACTTATTTATGAAATCTTTGGCCAGGGGGTTCCCCACCTTGCTCTTGGCCCCGTCTTTATGCGGCAGGCGCATGAAGAAACAGGTGCCGCCCAGAGTCACTCCGCTGAACACTCCTGTGCCCTTGTAGGCATCTTCCGTGGGCTCTTTCTTCGGCTTAGAATAGTAGTCGCGTTTGCCAATGTGAGACTGAAAGGAATTATTATTGTATTAGATATCAACTATCAAATGGCAGAAAGGAATGAACTTCGGAATTTGCAAAAATCTGATTTACGATATACATTACATTGTTTGTGGTAAAATGAATGTCTCGGGATATGGATATTATAACTCTCAAACTTCATTGAGTGTATTGCCGGGTTCAGACGTGTATAATGTGTAACGTAATGTACCATGTAATCTAACGCAAATGTGTCGTTTGGACAGCGCTACGGTCCTTACAAATAATGCTTGTGGTGACAATCGCGCTGATCCATCGCCCGTCAATTTTTAACACGAAAGACACCCGCAGCGCTCGTTTGGATGGCTGTTATAACGGCTTGTGTGTTTGGTTGGCAATTCATAAATAATAAATAATGGTTCTTGGTCGGTAAAGCGGTTGTCCCGGATAGACAGAGGTCCTGGGTTCGAGCCCCAGATGCAACTGATCTTTTTATTTTTCTGTTGCTTTTTCGGATTCGTGTTTCAGTTGGGATGTGTTAATATTACCTTCTTCAATGATTAAATAAATAATGGATTAACTCGAACAACAATAGGATTCGCATAGCGATAATGTGCCATCCATATAATTCACATTAGATTATATGATACACTACCTAATACATAACACACGTCTGGACCCAACATGAGACTTCTTCTTGTATTGTGGAAAGGTTGGGTTTGATGGCATAGGCAATAATCTGGAACGAGAATTCAGCATATCCTAAAAACCTTGCCGTGACCAGAATAGACATTATTCTTACCTTGTTGAATGATTAATTAGTCAAGACCAAAAACGCCTTCAGTATCATCCTGGTGAAACCAATATTCATAATCGAAAGTTTGCTAGACTATAGCAATGTTTACTGTTTAATAGACAGACACCTCCCTAAATTTCTCTGATTTATTGATTTTATTTTAAAATGTAAATTTACAGTATACTCCAATATTAAAAATATGTTAAAATATATACAGGTGTATCAGGATGTACCAGACAAACTTTAACCATCTATTACTTAGCTTAATTGGAGTAAAAATGTTATTGGAATTATGGCCTCCTATGAATTTTTTGTTTTTTCTTTTTAATTCAAACAATAAAAAAGTCACATGTCGTCACTGATCACTCGGCCAAGTAACCGCCCAACCCCCCACTTCCACCCTAACTGTCCAATACCTAGTGATTTTTTAATGTTTTTATGTGATGTTTTTTTTTCTTATGTCACTACAGACCAAAATTCTATCTACATTCGTTACTGGAAATAAACTTGGGATTCACTGGTTAAAGTTTGTCGGGTACGTCCCGACACATCCTATAATAATACTAGTCTTAAAAATGGCATTAAAACAACAAAATTATTATACTCTAAAATTACCATTTTACTAGCACAACAACGAATGATCTATGCCCACAGGCTATATCTAATAGTACATTTTTATTTATTTAACTTGCTGATGTGTACTCGGCCTTGTTCGGGATTTTTCACTTGTCATTAGGGTGCCATAATTGATTTGACAGCGAAAGTAACTATCTCCAAATAAAGAAACATTGATTTGAATATTTTATTTCATTCCAAACGTTTATTTTTTCAAAATATATCTAAATCATAAAGTTCTTAAGTAGGTACCTACTCGTGTTTTCCATTTTGAAAATATTCTTACCCAAAAAAACCTTCTTCTTTTGAATATGCAATCTGTGGCTAACCAGAGTGTTATATCTGTGGGCTAACCTAAATAAAACATGGCGGGTTCAATGTTTTTCATACTAATATTAAAACGTTATAGCAACAGTTTTACATATTGGATTTCATTCAAACTACTTTCTAAACCTTCCCGGCACTAATAAAAACAAACTGTGCTATTTTCAGCGAAATCGGTCCAGTGATTTTCGAGAACATTGAGGACAAACAAACATACATTGATTTTTATATATATAGATAGTGTAAGAACAATAAACTTACTTCAACATCCTGCCATAACTTCTTCAACACCCCCTCACTCTGCACAGCATTGGCGGCTAAATGCTGAGGGTCTACCACAGGGCACCTCTGCAGGAGGGATTCAAAAGGCACGTCAAATCCTTCGGTGTCCTCCCCAATGCCCCCCTCATCTATGGAGGGCCTATCTGCCCTGTAGGGCACTATAAACCCCCACCCGTGCCCTCGTATATAGTGTAAAGGGTACCCCTCCCAAGATAGGGATAGGAGTTTGGGTGTAATCTAAAAAAAAAATATTATTTATCGATCAGCAGCAAAGTGAAACAGGTTCGATTCAAAATAAATAAGCAGTTTTTTTTGTCATAACAATTTAATAGACCTTTAAATGCCAATTTGGAAATTGACAATATTGAAGAGCTAAAAATTATTCATACCCATTAATAACACACTATTAAGATAGATTAAAGAAAAACAATAATTACAGAATAATACACCGCACATAACTGGAGTATTTGGTTCCTTAGAACAGGCAATCTGCCTAGCTAGGAACTAATGTCGACATGACAATATGTACGCCTTTCTAATTATTTTCAATTGTTTTAAATATTCTCAATTGTTATTAGTTATTATACAATATTATGTACTTCCTATTATGTTATTTGCTATGTAAATGTATCTATGTAATATAATAAATAAATAAATTAGACTATTTGTTTAAGTAAAAAAAAAAATCAGTAAATTTTTTATCTGTTTTTTGTGTAGGTAGATAATTGAAATGATAGCATTTTATACCAATTTTCAAAGCTTCAACTTGATATAAGCTTACATATAGACAAAGATTGTGCAATCAACTATTAAAAAAATCAACTAATATTTTACGTACTCGGCTGCTCAATTTATTCCTACATACCAAGTTGAACCTTGACATAAGCGAAAACAAAGCCAAAAATCACAATGTAAATTTATCTAAAGGCACGTCAAAACACGTCAAAATCATCAAAAAAAGCTTTTAAAACATCAAAACGTATCAAAGAATGTTTACAAGAAATATAAATATTTGCAGAAAAAACATATTTTACTTTTAAGAAATCAATTAAAAAAAAACTAACTACTAACCATCGCACCATTTCTTCTGGTGGGGTAGGCTGAGAGGATAAACCACCACACAACTCTGTCACACACTCCTTGCTTTATTCAAATTCATGTATCGTCTCGTAACACTCTTCAGTTTTGACATGACTTGAGTCAAGTAATAAATTTAAAAAAAAAACAACGAACCTGCATACCGGTGCCAATATTATGTGGTCCAGGCACCCAATTCTCATCATCTTTACTGGCTTTCGTGCACAATTTACGATACCATGCGGGATACCCTGGTAACAGCGGTCTTCTAACTGGCAACATTTTCGCCAAATCAAAAAGATACTTGAATCTACTTTCCAAGGGATCAATGAATTCAATTGGATCATCTACAACCTCAATTGATGTTGTAGATTCTACATCAATAGATTCAGATGTTTCAATCTTCTTAGCTTTTGATTCCTTCTTTGGTTTTACTTTGACACTTTCCACATCAATAGTGTTGACTATTGGATTGATTCTATAATGATTGAACTCTCCTTTATAATCAAAAGCTCCAAATACGTTATCATCCATATGTAATGTTACATCATCACGATTGACCATCGTAACGCGTTCATCTTTTGTTAAGTCTAAATTCTGATCTTCAATTACTACTTCTGTCTCTCCTTTTTTCGGATTTCTTGGTTTTTTTATCACAACGCGTGTCGGTTTCTTTAATTTAAATTCTTGAGTGGACCAGTCTTGGTCCCACATCCAAAGGTCTTTGGTATATTCTTGATTGTGCATTAGGCTGCAGGCTTTTTCTGCTTTTCTTGCTAGGAAGAATTTGCATTCTAATTCGATATCTTCGTAAGTAAGGTCTGAAGTGCTGATGTACTCATTCCAACTAGAGTTTACTGGTAAATATGCGGTACCTGGATTAAAAAAAATACATATATAAATTTAAGATTATATTTTACATTTAAAGTGTTCCTAGATGTTCTAAGACCCAAGCGAATCAGGCAATAAATCAATTTGGTTAGAAACAGACTGAGGTAGCTATGTAGTAGGACTATTAGCAGGGCGCTGACACGTCAGGAAATATGAAGAGAATAAAGAAACACCGATTCATTTATGGCGCTTATGATGGGAAGAAAGCTCAGATACCTGAGGAGCCGCATTTTGGAAGCACTCAATGATAACCTTGTTGAATGTCACTAAAGTAACTGGGCTACTGTAAAGGAAAAAGGAAAAATATGGGAGATACAATAATATGTTTATACCATCGACCAACAATATCTAGACGGGGCATGTGGATCTTAAAAATGACATCCGAACCAAAATGATTTGGTTTGCGAAACCATTTATCAAAAAGAAAGTGCATTATTTTGTAGTCAAAGATTGCAAGAAGCATTGCCTGTTACTTTTTGTTGGTCTACATAGAGCAAATTTATCTCCTAGTAAGTTTGCATCAACAAAGTGGCTAACTTTATCAAGATCAATTTTCAAATACAAAATTGAAATAGTAAAGATATTTTAGATAGGGACTATGAGGAACTTTATTGTTGACAATTTAATCAGCTACATATATGAATACTTAAAAAAAAAGTACATCACAGATCGTCTCGAGCAAGCATTTTCAATAAAAAAATTCTCCTAGCCATTGTTGTACGGCGATGTATGTGTTCGTAACGTGTGAATATATTTAAGTTACAACAGTAATTTTCTCAAAAACTATACGTTCAACAGTGGCTTTAGATACGGTGCGGTACATGCAGTTGGGTTTTAAAGTAACAATGTCATGCGATTTGGGGTTAACTTTGCGGTTTGTGTTATTTTGGAGCGAAGCATGATAGTCTTTCAAAGTGAGGGAACGGAATTCAAGAGGAAGTCGTGTCATGAAATTGCTCGTTGTACTTATTTGTATGACATGTTAAATCTAGTAGTGATACACATATCGATGATCTATACACAAGTGCTTAGATGAGCTGTGAAGACTGTCTCCGAAAAATATGTACTTAAGGACCAGCACTCAAAAATGGCCCTAAACATCACTTTGCAGGTTATCTCAAGCAATACAACAATTCTGAGCATTTTATCTAAAATTCCAGTATGTATATCATATAGAATTTAAAAGATTACAGTTTGAAGATTACTGTGTTTTTAAAGCATATACATGTTCCAAATTACCCGTCTAGAATTAACAGATAAATCATTTGTAATATTTATTGAGTTAGCAACCCACAAAGTGTGGATTTTTGGGTGCTGACCGTTACTAAACATACAATTTATTGATCTCACCCAATTCCAACATGCCAGCCAAGGTAACCGGGTGTGGAAATCTCTCCCTGAACATTGGGTAGATGTTTCTCAGTACAGACGATGTGGCAATAACGTCACCAGCGCAATAGTTCATGAGATTTTGAAAGTCATCCTTAACGTCTTGGAGATTCCCCACCACAAAGATGTTCCTCGCTTCCTTGGAGAGAGCTGTTCCACAGTATAGCTTATGTACCTGGAGAAATAAATTATTAGTAAATGAATTTAAAAATATACATAGTATTCACCACTTTATAAATATACATTGATATCTACACGTTTCGAAACTGATGCTTTCATCGTCAGAAATATATAAATTTGTATATTCCCGACGATGAAAGCATCGCTTTTGAAACTTGTAGATATCAATGTATATTCATAAAGTGGAGAATACTAAGTATATTTTTTAATTTATTTATTAACCTGGTAACCGGGGAATTTAATTTTGATTATGTAAAAAATTGTGCAAATACAACGAGTAATTATTTCAATAGGAGTGTGGGGTTTTTCGTTACGCCCATAGTAATAATCGCAATGACGAAATATGTCGTCACGCCCATAGTGAACATCGCAGTGACGAAATATATCAGAATATTTCGTCATACCCGCTACCAGTCGATGTTTTGGAATGACGAAATATTTCGTCATACTCGGTTAACGGGTTAATAATGATGCCACAGAGTGAATACCAATCGTTAGATGGAATTATAAATAAATTATTACATACATGACTTGGTAACATTTTTTATATTAATTTATGCAGTGTCAGATTATGGCAAAAAGGGTACCTCTTATACAGCATCATTAGAATCCTTTCAGTTTTATCATCTATGCTTTCATTTTGTTTGGAAGTTTTAATTTACCATGTACTTTTGCTATTTTTGGATTAATAAATTCGCTACCGGTTTCGACACAACCGTGCCAGAAATTGCTATATAGTGAATGCCGAAAAAATACAAGAAATCTATGCTTTCTTTTGAGAACCTAAATTATTTTAATGATACAAAAGAAACTATATATTTCTCTTTACATTGCTGGTATTCAATTCATCAATACATATTCAAATGCATATATAACTTATTCAGTTAGTCATTCAGGAGTCACTCCTTTATACTAAATTAAATCAAATAAATTATTGTAACAATCATCAAAGGCATCTATCGTTTCAAAAGCAAATATACTCCAAACTTATGTGTGCAATCCTCAAAGCCAGTCAAAATACGTGACCACACCTTTAAGTTTCGAGGAAACTCTTAACCCATTATACGCGGACACCGAGGCAGTTGGGTCACGAGCGGCCGTGCCCAATACGCGGATATCACAATAGTTGGGTTGCGAAGTTTTGGCATCGATAAAGTCAGAATCCTGCGGTCTATATTTGTAAAATCTTCACACATATCTTCATAATTTCATTATGCCAGCGACATGTATAAGATTTTTTTAAATACCATTCTGTTTAAGTCGTAAAATAATCGTAATTATTCCGGTGATATGGTTCCCCTTTCTTGCAAACATTTAAAACTTCCCGCAAATCTCCCTGCCGACTCGAGCGCCTGTGCAGTTGACCCACAGAGTTTTTAGCGAGCATTCGGTGCCTCGATTACGTGAATGCTCATAATTTTTGTTTATTTCTATTAAGGTTTTGTTTATTTTATTCAAAGCTCTTCATTGTTCTAGATTTTGAAAATTAATATAGTATTATAATAGTTATAAAACGTCGTTAAGGACATTACAATGCCAAATGGCATATTTATGAATATTTGTCGATAGTAGTAATATATCGGGAATAATATCGGGATATTTAAAGAAGGGTGAATGCAGAAAACTTCATTAACAGAGGACTGAACATGGTTGGCACAAACAAAAAGTTGTCCAAAGAAGCAAAGCTAGCAGTCCATAATGGAGTGCTGATACCAACACTGATGTATGGCAGTGAGGCATGGAACTGGCAGAGGAAGAATTAAAGTAGACCGAATGCTATAGAAATGAGATCTCTGAGACGAATGTGTGGTAAAACCATGTATGTTCGTGTGAAAAATGTTGAGATTCGTAAAGAATGCAAGGCTGATGTAAGCATAATGAGCAAGATTAAGAAAGGGACGCTTAGATGGTGCGGGCATGTAGAGCGAATGAACGAAGAAAGGATTGTAATGAGAATATATGACGTGAATGTGAATGGAAGAAGCCGGGGACATCCGAGGAAGACATGGCACGATCGAGTGAATGGAATACTTGAGTCAGATCATGTCAGAAGTCAGAATAACAGAAAAGATTGTATGAGACGTTGTATGAAAGTGAATGCAGTAAGAAGTGTATGCAAAGATGTTTGGCAGTCCGTCCTCTCTGCCTACCCCCCAGTGAAACGGCGTGATTGTTAGTTAGTTAGTTAGTAATAATGGATAGATACCTCAGCTAAGCTATTCAGAGAGCTGATCTGTATCCAGTTCTCATCTTCGGGTTCAATCAATTTATCTTTGGACTTCAAAATAGCCCTCTGATAGCTGGTCACACCACTCACACAAACATGCATGGACATGGTATCCAGAAATCTTGTTCCTGTAACAGATATACATTCCCATTAGAAAAATAAAACATTTACATTCAGGGGCACTTCGTGACTTTTTTAAGCATTTTGCAAAAGAAAGAAAAAATTAAATTAATAAGAAGTATTTTGTTTACACCACTGTTTAATGTATAAACATCATCGAAGCTTTTCTCATGAGCATTGGCGACTCGTGACTTTTGAGTGAGCTAGAGTGGTAAGATTGAAAAATACAACATTATTAATGTTGTTGAAGCCGAAAATTTTTTTTTTTTTATATATCAATTTTTTGTATGAAAATTTTTCACGCCCCACCTAACATCTAAATCTCTATACAAAAAATAAAAACAATCATTTTCAGCTAAAACAACATCAATAAAGTCATATTTTTCAATCTCAAACTCACTCAAAAGTCATGAGCCGCCACTGCTTATCAGGATACAAAAAATGTTTAGATATAAAACTGTATAGAGAATAATATTATTCATCAGAGATAAAAATACAACCCATAAAAAATTTTATCTCAAAGATTCTCTGGAAAATTGAGAAAAACTGAAAAAAAAAAGTTTCAATAAAGTTGTCACATTATTGTCATTACGATTATTAATTCTAAGGTTCTTTTTCCATTTATGAACATTGGAAAACAATTTTAAAAAATACGCAAGAGGAAAAAAATTACATTATGTCAACAGTGTTTAGGAAAAAGGCAGTAACCCTCAAGTTTTGAGAAAATTACTTTTTTACATAATTATTATCTTGGTCACCCAATAAACATCCTGGGAAAGGGAATCAGGACACAAATAAATAATTCCTAGTAAAAATTCAGTTTCAATTTGTAAAATTCGAGGATATCCCAAATACACGGTGGGGAAAAATATAGGTACCTACATATAAAAAGGGTATAAGCTACTGAATTAGAATGGTGAGATAATTTGACAAGGAAAGGGTTTTTTCTTTAATAACCTTAGTAATCATAATATTCATGGTTAAGACGAAAAAATTCTAAATTGTTAACAATCAGCCCTCGAAATGTTTTTTGTTTCTCCTGTAAAATTTTGATTTTAAGGGTTACTGCCTTTTTTCTAAACAGGGTTGATATATTAATTATGTTTTGAGGCCAGAAAAGAGAAACAAAAAAAATTGTTCCGCTCTAAAACCTTGATGGAAACATTACATAATCTTTTGGAAATTTTAAAATTACCAGTTCTTTCCAGCCAATACTGTTCCTTAATCCTAGCACGATCATAGGAGACATTATGACCGACAACCAGTTTTGGTCTCAACGAATCCTCCTTCAGTTTGTATCCTTTGGAGGTGGGTAGACTCTCCAATGGCACCAGATCCTCCAACCCGTAGTGAACTGTGTCTTTGGGCTGTGCGCTGCCATCTATGAGCGTCTGACTAACCCAACCGTACCTAAAAGAAGGATATAATTAACAAATTAGCGTAAGTGGGTATGACACACTCTCACTGGCTCCCACAGTTGGGGCTCTTGTGCGGAATTCACTTTTTTTTTTTTTCATATGAATACCGGACAAGAGTCCCAACTGCTCCCAACCATCTGGAGCCAATGAGACTATGGGATCCCCAATTGGGGAATGTTGTGAGGCTGAAGGTATTGGGGAGGGGAAGTAGAAGGGGGAGAGGAGGGTGGGGAAATACCTGGCTATTCAGATCTGGTCACCAAACACGGCTAAAAGCCATTTCAAACAACGTTTCAATTTTGAATGGTGGTCTTTCACCAGGGCGATACTGAGAGTATCGTCCACTCTGGAATATATGCAAATATACTATATATTATTTTTAAATGAATTAATTGTGAAACACAAATTAATTTTTAAAAATTTACTTGCGCACGCCGGGATTTGAACCCGCAACCTTTGGATTCGTAGTCGAGAGCCTTACTCCTCGACCATGGAGGCTGTCAAATTAACATTAAAAAAAAGATTCAGCTATAGATTATTTGAAATGTCTTTCCGGAAAAACAAAATTACGAACTTATCGGTATGGGATCGTGATGACATACAGGATGTCAGGGGTAAAGTGCAGAACTTCGAGATTTGATTCTGCATGATGGTAGAAGTATAAAAGAAAAGTAACTTTTTTCGAAATTCCTTTTTTTTTCATACAAAAAGATTTTATTATTAGCATCAAATATATTTTATCAACGCCTATTTTGATTCATGCCAGATAGTGTTAAAATAAAATATCAGTGGAATTATCTTTTCTGAAGTAAAAATAATAAGTTTTAAACATGCTGTATGAAAGCAATGCATCTGTGTGAGTACTACCTAGAAATAAAAATCTGGCTAAGGGTCTATAGTCAAATTATTATTATTAACAATATTTACCAATGTGTCGGACTGACGGCACAAGCCAAGGTTGGGTTAGTTCCGGCGCTCATGCAAACTTCCACATCAAATACCAAGGCATCCTCAGGGGGAAATGGAACTGGCACGGCAGCTCCATCTTTCTCATAACGATGCCATCCCGAAGTGAACATCCATTCCTGAAAATATATTCAATATGACAATTTAGTAAACTAACTTACATGTGGTTTTTCTCTACTGTAAATTGAGAAAATATTTTTTTTTGTATTTCTTGGGCATTAATTATGTAATAATTTGTAAACATTTTGTTTTCGAAGAGTTTTAATTCAGTGTTACAATTAATAATATGCTACCATTTTCGAAACTTCTAGGTAATTCACTAGCATACTAAAAACTAACTTAAATTATACAAGTACAGAAATAATTATATATTTTTAATCATTGAAGAAGATAATATTAACATATCCCAAATGAACCACGAAACCGAAAAAACAACAGAAATTAAAAAGATTTCAGTCGCATCTGGGACTCGAACCCAGGACCTCTACCTATCCGGGGTAACCGCTTAACCAACATAGCTAATGAGACCAGTACAATTTACGCCATTTACACCGATATCATACTTCATGTTCAAGATTTATTAATATTATCCTCCATTTTTATAAATCCCATATTATTGGCTGCTGTCCTTATGATGATAGCAAAGTTTCATCCAGAACTCAATTGCAATCGGAACAGAGTCTCGGATATACCTACCCAATTTTATTTATATGAGACATCTATTGACTTATTGTACAAGTCTGGAAAGAAGATGTCTCATATAAATCTCATACAAATGTCGTTCATTTGGGATGTGTTAATATTATCTTCTTCAATGATTAAAATATTACAATGAGGTTTACAAACTTCAATAAGTTATAAAAAATAAAATTAAATAATTATATATTGTTAGGTGAGGGTGGTTGGAGAGGTGATTTAGGGGGGAGAGGGTGGGAGGAGTCAAAATAAGAAAACATAGTTAGCAAAGGTAACTTAAGGGGTGTTATTATTTTTTTAATCAAATTATTTTTTGATTTTATTTTTTCAAATTAAAATATGTATTAATATTAGAATGTTTAAACTTAGTTGTTTTTCTTTATCGAAGCTATGGCCCGTTTCTAATAAGTGATTGGCAAACTCGGAACGGTTATTACTTCGTAAACAGAATCTGGTTTAAAAAAAAAAATCTAGTTGTCATACCTACTTACTGGGCGTCAACCGATAAGTGTTGAAACCGGCAGCAAATTATTAACATTAAGTAACAAATGTACATTCTGAAATAAAACTTTTCGAAAATAAAATAAAATAACAAAATAATGTTTGTACGGTTTGAAAACCGCACAGAAATATTAAAAACTATTATAAGGAATCATAGATATAAAATAGCAAGCAGAAATCTGATTATCCGAGGCAAAAAAAAAAACACTCATTGTATTGAGCTCTGGCATCATTGCATAAATGTTTTTGTCTGCGATTTATAAATCAATGGAAATATTTTCAGATTGCGATGTCATTTTTATCATGAGAAGTGCATTGAGCTATGGAGCATTGAAATATCTAGTGTCAAGAAAGAGACAATGCCAGATTTCTTGGTTCCACATTTATCGATTGTTCAGTAAAATAAAAAAATGTTGAATTCATATGAAAGAAAAAAATCATTCCTCCGGTAGAAATAAAATATTTGGAACAAATTTATTAAATGTGTAATTCAAAATCTACCTTCGGAACTGATGGAATTTCATCTTTAATCAGTTGTTCTATCAGGCCCCTGTAAACACCACTTTGCTTTTCTCCGATATTATAAAAATGTTCTAAGATATCCTTCCCCTGAAGCTTTGGCAGCTTGAAGTTAACATCGGGAAGTTGTGGGCAGTCTTCCGTTCTCATTCCATGGTGAAACAACATTCGCTGACATCTATTGGTAACACAAACAATCATTCGGCGTAAAACGATTAGTAGCACCCGATATAAAATTTACAATGATATGTACGATTTTTTTTTCAGTAAAAACAGATGTTTTATGTAATTATGAGGCTTTTTGTTTTGGAAAGGACTGTTCGTCCAATCTTCTTATTCTTATATAAATGTTTTCTTCCTGCATAAATAACTAAGATTCATGACAGATAAAGTCTTTGTAAATCTGTTTGAGAAAAATATTGAAAAGAAGAACATCAGTTTCAAAAACAAAATTTGAAATAAAAGATACAACAGAATATGTTCATCGTCCGTATTGCATCCCATAAGAAAGAAAATAATACACATTTAATAATATATGTGTACATAGTTGACAGACTAATGGGATCTTCATAGAGATGTGACAAAAAGCATTTTTTATAAAGAATTGTACATTATATGTACAAATTTAATAACAATTCCGACACATCATAAACCAACAAAAGAATAAGATGGATAGGCTGTGCAAATAATATATTAAAATAGATAAAGGTTAGAATTGTCATTAAAATGCATGATAAAAATTAATTGTATGTATACTAGTCGTTTCGTATCAGAAACCAAATGACGGTCCTCATAATACTAAAGAGAGAACTCCAGATCTCACTTCACAACATATTCTGATAGTAGATCGAAAGTGTCAGTGAGAACATTTTGTTCTAAAAAATCAACATTGACTTACCTAGAGACGACGTCTGATTTCGGGCTGGCATTGTCAGATATTTTGAAAATCTGATCGCAGATACTTTTCGACAGCATCTGAACGTTGATTTCATTCAGCCGTAGCTCCGGCGGTTCAATAATATCATTTTTCACTATTTCTGAGGGTTTATCAGTGTCCAACTTCGCAATAGGCTTACTAACAACTTGAAGGAGATTTTTTTCGTGTTGTTTTTTTTCTCTGGGAGCGCGTTTTATGATCCGCGTCTTGCTACTTCCCGCAAATTCAGGATTCGTAAGTTTATCACTCGATTTTGAAGATAAACAACGGTTTTGTTGGTTTAAGCGGAACAATTGGTTGACACGACACTTATACGACATTTTTATAACATAAACCAAGACAAATCGGGAAGATTTGAGTTAAAAACAGGAACGCGGCATTAAACGTCAACCGGCCAAAAGTAAGGTTACCTAAATTTTCAATGCAAATTAATAAAATAAAAACATAATAATTCAGTGACAGTTCAGCAGGTTTTCATAAAAATATAATTTTGTTAACTCACCAACTGTTGGAGTATTTGAATCGGGAATAACAAAACGTTTTAATAATATATTATGTCAATACAAATTCTTGTATTAGCAACTGTCAAACTATTGAAAATGTCAAAAACACGCGGCTCATGCGCATTGCGCAACACTACTTCTCTTGTTTATTGCAAATAAATAGTCGTTCGGGTTGGTACAGCCTGGCTGAATATTGTTGACAAATCATACATTTAGAACTAAGCATTTCATTTCTATGGCAACCCCAAGGCCTTTGACATTTCATTATTGTTTTTTTTTAAACCAACATTACCTCAATGAGATTATAATTCATCTAGGCATAATCTATCATTACTGTCTGCTTTAGTTATTTATCACAAGTTAAATTCTGACATTTAAAGGTAGCCAAAAATTGATGGCGCTGTGATCGTTATGAGTTGATGAGAAGTTAGAGGAGCGGATGTAGCCAATGCGTTTGCGACACATTTCCAATCCGTGTATAGTAATGAGCCTCCATTACTAAATCCCAATACTGCTGCCAAGATGAATGTGAAGGGAGCCCAGAACATTGATATACGTCATATAGACGAATCAGATGTAAAATCTTCCATTACAAAAATGAAACATACACATTCTCTTGGTCCTGATTTTTTACCAGTCTTTTTTCTGAAAGGATGTGTTGATTTTTTAAAGCTGCCCCTAAGCTTCATATTCAACCTCTCTTTAGAAACTGGTATATTTCCTGATTCCTGGAAAGTCTCAAAAATTTGTCCTATCTACAAAAGCGGGTCAAAGACATTTGTGGAAATTTTCAGACCGGTGGCTATTCTCTCTGCCCCGGCAAAGCTGTTCGAGTCAATACTCCACAAACACATGCTGTCGCAAGTAGAGCCATTTATAATATTGGAACAGCATGGGTTTAGAAAGGGCCGATCAACAGAGACGAACCTATTGGTACTCACAGATTATGTATCAAAATCCTTAGATAAAGGCTACCAAGTTGATTGCTCATACAATGATTTTTCGAAGGCTTTTGATACTGTAAATCATGACATCTTATTAAATAAACTGTCAATGATAGGTTTTTCTTTACGGTTTCTAATATTCTTTGCCAGCTATTTTACTGGAAGAAAACAATTTGTATCGCATGGAATATTTTTGTCTAAATTATTTCCTGTGCTCTCTGGAGTTCCTCAGGGCTCTAATTTAGGCCCCCTCCTCTTTTCTATTTTTATTAACGATATCGCAGAGAGCATTCTGCATTCCAGGTTTCTTCTTTTCGCTGATGACCTAAAACTGTTCTTAGAAATATTAACTTTAGAAGACTGCAATCGACTCCAATCGGATATTGATAGAATCATTGATTGGAGTAAGAGAAATCAGATTGAGTTCAATATTTCTAAATGTTTCATTCTTTCTTTCACAAGGGCGTGTCATACTTGGTTTTACCGGTATAATATGAACGCCCGAAGTTTAAAACGTGTCTCCACTATGAAAGATCTTGGTATCGTGTTTGATAGTAGGCTGACATTTCATGCTCATATTGAAGTCGCCTGTAGTACTTCATTAAAAATGCTGGGTTTCGTCCTACGTACTTCAAGGAATTTTAAAGACACTCGGGTTCTCATAATTTTATATAACTCGCTAGTAAGGAGTAGGCTTGAGAGTGGGTCGGTGGTTTGGAGCCCACATCAGGTGAAGTATTCCCTCATGTTGGAAAGAGTTCAGAAGAAATTTTTAAGATTTCTTTATTTGAGGGAATATGGCTACTACCCGTGGCTCTATCCTACCGACTTTCTCCTAGGTATGCTCGGAATGAACCATCTGCGGGTCAGAAGGGATGTACACATTGTGACACATTTCTTCAGACTGATTCGCGGATGGTTCGAAAATTCGGCTGTCATGGAGAACATTCATTTCTATGTTCCCGATGGTTATCTCCGTCACCGACAGCATAGACTGTTTTATCTCCCGGCCTGCAGGACCAACTTGCCAATGGTCATGCCGGTGGGGAGGGCAATCTTGCTGTTAAATAGAATCACTTCGGATATCGACATATTTAGCATCAATGGAGTTGAATTTAAACGTAAAGCTTTGTTGCTACTTGTATAATGCCAGTATGCCTTGTATACAATTTACTGAGATTATGTATGTCTAACTTATTTTTTGTTTCAATTTTTATTATTTTTTATAAGTAATTATTTTGGATGTTGTACATCCTATATCATCTTTAAAAATGTCTTAAAATGTAAATTTTGTAAAATTTTTAAAAATAATAAACAGTTGAATTGTTTACTATGAATAGATTATAAAATTATGTGCGGTAAAGCTCATCCTTGTTTTGATATGTGACATTCAAACCTCAAAACCGTTCGAAAATCCGGCCATAGATTTGGAGCGTTTTGGCGGGTTTTGAAAAATTTTACTTTGAAAATTATTTTAACTACCAAAACTAACTGTAGAAATAAAAACGAAATGTGCTGGTATTTAAGTTTGAACGTCATTATTGATAAAAAAAAATTGGACTGGAGTTCTTTATTTTCCATGTTGTCATGATCTTCCAGCAATAAGGAACTCCAGTCCATTTTTTTATTTATTAATATTGACGTTCTAACTGAAATGCGAGTTTAAAAAAAATCGTTTTCATAGATAAAATAATAGTTAAAGTTAAAATTTTTCAAAGCCCACTTTTTTTTGTTACAATCAAGTTTTTGTTTGTATTTAGCGTAAGATTCCTAGTTAACTTAAAATTTTGTATAATTTTTTTAGTGATAGAGGGAGTAGGTTAAGTCATCTTAGCGTTAGGGGGAAGGTCGAATGATTGTGTAGAAACAGGTTTAAAGTTGATAGTGAGTAATATTACCCTAACCTTTACTCAGTTATTCGTCCAATGTCCTATGGTTCTGAAATAACAATTCCACAGACACCTTCTAATTTGAATGATATCCTGAATGAGTCAGAGGAGTCAGACACATTAGCTTCCTAGGACGAATCTAGCTCAGATTTTTCTGTTGAGAGGGGACCTCAACTTTTTTCTCAGAGTGAGCTCAACGACCCAGTAAGAGACTTAAATCTCTAAAAAGATGCAGCCGAATTGCTAAGATCAAGGCTAAAACCCAAGAACTTGCTATCATCTGGGACCTCGTGTTCATGGTAAAGGCATCGAGAGAGAATTTACTCAGTTGTTATCAAAAAAGGGAAATCAGGTTTATTATAATTATGTTCACTGGCTCATGAAGTAATGAGATATGAATATTATTATATATTCATTAATTCGTCTAAAACTAAACTCAAAGCAGTCTTGCTGCCTAATGGAAATGTATTTGCATCTCTTCCTATAGGACCCTCGGTTCATACGGAAGAAAACTATAATGACTTGGCCACGATTCTTGAGAAAATCAAATATCAAGAGCATCAATGGATGGTGTGTGGAGATTTCAAAATACTAACGTTGTTGTTGAGTCAGCAGGGAGGTTATACAAAATATCCCTGCTTTCTTTGTTGATGGGATAGTAGAGCGAGACAACTGCACTGGACAAAAACTGACTGACCATCACGGGACAGTTTAACGACCGGCGAAAAAACTTCGTACATACGACCTTGATTCCCCCAGAAAGGTTACTTTAAGGTTATTACTACCTTTTCCCATTAAATTAGTGCTCATAAATCAGTTTGTCGAATTCCAAGAGATGGGGATTGTTTCAGATATTTGCGTTTCAATTTCCTGAAACTATCTGAAGCCAAGTTAAAAGAGAGAGTTTTCACTGGCCCGACATAAGAAAACTTTTATCTGATCCCCTCTTTTTGGAAACAATAGGAGAAAAGAAAAAAGAAGCACGGGACTCTTTCAAGAATGTTGTGCATAAGTTTATGGGGAATACTAAGAACCCTGACTAAAAAAAACCCACTGTACAATGCATGCTTGCAGCGAATGAAGCTCAAGGATGCAAGATTATTTGACTATTTTCACGGATGAGTTTAAAATTTATTTTTTTACATTCCCATATTGACTATTTTCTCGAAAACTTGGAAGCCCACGGTGAAGAAGATGGTCAAAGATTTCACCAGGATGTCCGTGATATCGAGAGAAATTACAAGGGAAAATGGGATGTCAATATGGTAGCTGACTACCTGTTGGATGGTCAATTGAGAAACCAGAGAAGGAAATCGGAAACGAGTTCGGAGAAGTATCAAACAGAAGAAGGTTTCATAAGAAGAGTACACCTAAATTTATGTATAAATATCAGATTATTTTTGGTTAGTTGTTAGAAAATATAATATATTTAGTTCATTGTAATAAATAAGCGTTTTCATAATTAAAAAAAAAATATATTTTGTAAAAAACCTATCACGTGGGGTGTTACGGAAATCTTTTTTAGAAAATGTGACATTTAAAACATATAATTCAGCAAAAATATCCCATGAAAATGTAAAAATATTTTTTTGCACACCTGTGTAATTAATTAAAAATATATTTCACAGAAAATCTATTAAAATGTATGAAAAACCAATGGGCCGTTTTCTGAGCAGCTTCCAAAAAACTCCGCCACGAAGGCTGTACTGACAATGACTATAAAGTATTAAATAATTATTTTTATAAACAATAATTATTAATCTAAAACACTCATCCAAATTGAAAAAACCTTCCGAGCAAAGATAAAATGTCGCCGGCAGGACTCGAACCCGCACCCTTCTAATGTCCGGTTAGATGCTCTACCGTTGAGCTACGTCGGCTTATCGCAAACCCGCCAAGTTAATCAATATATACTAGTGTTCCATTCAATAATTACTGTTTTTTATTATATTTTCACCTGTAAATACATAGAAATTAGAAGGGTGCGGGTTCGAGTCCTGCCGGCGACATTTTATCTTTGCTCGGAAGGTTTTTTCAATTTGGATGAGTGTTTTAGATTAATAATTATTGTTTATAAAAATAATAATAATAATTGTTACCCTTTGCGCTATGCACAAAAATCTTGTCTTAAGTTTTAAGAACTTTAGTTTATCAATTATTAAATAATTATTTGATAATATTACTGCGTTATGATGCCGCTAAAATAAATTTTAAAATTAACTTTCATATGAAGTGGCTGTAAAATGTAAATTGTGTAGTGTAATCTAAACAATATGAGTACATCGCCCATGAAAGGAAAACATTGCGGTACTCTTATGTCGTCAGAAGTAGTGGTACCGACATAATATGGTGTATTTTTTGAGATTGTTTTTTATTGACTTTTAGATAACGATTTATAAATTCTACGATAATACAAAATAAAACTTTATACATTCAGAATCGGTGTTTGCTGATCCATGTGAATATAATTTTATACAGAACCCTCTACACAAAGGGCCATCAGCCATAATATTTTTCACTGGAGTTCCTTGTCAGTTAGTCTTATCAGTCTATGGATGGTGAATGTCTATGGTGTAGTTTTGACTTTTGAGAAAAACAGTCAAGTCAAAAGTTAAAAGTAGTGAACCGTTTCGAGAATATCTGTTAATATTTACAATTCGTGTCCAAAATGAAACTGTTACCCATACAGCCGTCGGGTTACCCGAAGTTTAGGACGGATCCATTAGACCCTAGCAATCCTATTGTGTTTCTGGAAATTAGCATCGACGGAGAAAGAGGTACGTAATTACTGAATTTACTACTTAACAAAAAGTAATTATCTTATATTTTCGTGCGTTTAATATCTTTGAATGTGGTTTTAAATATATTTAGTCCTCACAACTTCTTTGTTGAGAAGTAAAAAATATCAATTGTCAAAATATGCTGAGACATTTTATTTATTTTTATTAGATATACCAATGTCTGGATATTTTTTTGTTTGAAAGTAATGAATATTGAATATTCTACGTCGCGGATTGGCGCAAGCGCTTGATCTTTATATGAAAGGTTAAATTCCAATGCGATGTTAAATATATCTTTTTTTAGTGATGAAAATTATCAAGTTTAATTATGACTTTGTTTTGTGGAATTATTTTTTTATTATTATTTGGAAAGTGATACGTAATTTCGGTTCCGCTTCCACCTTTCTTGCTTTATTGTTATCCCACTCTTTCTCCACTTGAAGATAGTAAATATTTTTATCATTTTATCGAACAAACTCACACTATGTTGGAAAAACAATTTTTTCTGGCTGTAAATCTGAGTATGTTGGAAGAAATCGCAACAAGGCAGTAACTTACATTTAACAACCACGAATGCATAAATGTTTATAAACTGCAAATTATTCAGTAATTGCAAAAATGCTCTAATAACAAGAGTTAAATTGTCTAACTACATTCTCTATGCGACTGTAGTCGATTTGCTCACTTTGATGAAACAATAAATTACATTAATTTGTTGCTTACTATCAAGAGGTCTGTGTTTTTATCCTCCCCACCCATTATTACAAAATAATTTGAGACACTTGCTTCCTGGCCCGTAGCACGAACATATCAATAAAAAAAAATTGAAAGACTTGTAGAAATTTCAGTATTAGGGTTAAGGAACACCTAAGATGTTTAAATAATAACAACTATTCTGAATTTGCAAATCATATTTTAGAATCCAATCATTCATTTGACATAAATAAAGGTTTAAAAGTTTTACATACAAATACAACTGGTTTACAATTAGATAAATTTGAAATTTTAGAAATAAGAAAAAGTGTTAATAGCGAATTAAATTTAATAAATAATCAAATATTTTTTAAAAATAGCTATCTCTTAAATTTATTTTCATATTAATATTAATAATGATAATTTTAATTTATATTTCTAATTTAAATGTATTATTCAATGTTTTATAATTATTTTGTCATTAACATTTTTAATCTGTTACTTACCTACTTTAATTCATTTTTGTTTATGCTCATATTTTGTACATTCTTAAATTATTGTTTTAAATTTTTTTTTTATCATTTTTCTATACTTGAAATTATTTTTTAGTATTCATTTATTCCTGAAGATGATAGAATTGCTATCGAAACATGTAGAAATATTTATATATTTTAAGTAAAGTGGTATATACAAAGTGTATTTTCAATTTATATAAATATCAATAAAGGTTTTACCGATAAAGTCAGTAACTTGTTATTATTCCCGAGCATGATTGTAGATCACCAACGAAAAAACAGCAGTTCACGTCGACTAAATTAAGCATGTTTAGTTGATGTGAACTGTTGTTTGTTCATTGGCAATCTGCAGTCATGCTTGGGAACGATGACAAGTTACTGATATTATCGATAAAATCTTTATCGATGTGTTTGTGCCAGGAATGAGAAAACATAGTCTCTGAAAAGTATGTATTATTGGTGATAATCAAAACATTTTTCTTTCTTTTCTTACTAACCTGCGTGCCCTGTATTCACATAGTGCTTTGATGTAAAGGCGGGAATTTCTGTTTCACCAAGTGATGCTCCCATGATAACAGCTTGCAAAATGTTATTTTCTGTGTTTTTTTGGCGCTATTACTTTATCATTCCTACCAAGAATACACAAAATATTTTTATAATGATCAAATTCAGTTTCTACATAAAATTAGGATTGCAAAATTTGCATCTTGAAAAACATTCTTACGCTAATAAGGTGTCAGAAAATGGGTGATTTGATCTTAGAGCAAGATGACCCTTTTTTTTTTGCTTCAATGTTGCCATAAATAACTTTGAAATACATTATGAGCAAGTACTTACGTACTGACCTAAAGTCTTAGTGATTTTATTATATGTAATCCAGGGGCCCTAACATGAAGTCGGTATTAGTTATTTTTCAACATTCCCGAGATACCGACGACATGTGACAGCTTCCATTGACTAAATCTGCTTATATTGACGCAGACCATCTTTCCCGAGATAAGTTTGTCTGCATATCGGTAAACATCTCTTCCCCATCTCCCTCTTCCCACTACCTTCAGTCTCAAAAAATACCCCAGTTGGGGATGTCATGATCTCAATTGCTCCAGACGGTAGGGGGCAGTGGGAAGTCTTGTGCGGTTCTCACATAATTTTTTTTTTAAAAACATTGACTAGTTTGGTACAGATTTGAATTTGGGGAAACGGAGTTTCGATAGTTAATTATGATATCACGGGCAGTGGTTAACGACTGTTAGTCAAAAAACAATGCCTAAAATAATTTAAAAAATCTGTTTTACAAAATGAACACATTAAATGTGTCAGCGTTGATATCGTAGAACATTTTTTTTCCCAGTATAGTAAAACAAACGTTGATAGTTAACTGTGTATCTTGACGAGGAAAGCTTCGCTTTCGAAACATGTTGATATTAATATTGATGATAACAGCGGTGTAAACAAAATACTTATTAATTTTTGTTTATTGTTTAATTTGCCGTATCGATTCTGCTTAATTATCGGTCTTATAGTTATTATTATTTTGTTTTTTTTTTCAGCTGGACGAGTGATTATAGAACTGAGGAAAGATGTAGTCCCTAAGACAGCTGAAAACTTTCGAGCTTTATGCACAGGGGAACTTGGAATTGGTAAATGCGGAAAACCATTACATTATAAAGGAGCCAAATTTCATAAAGGTGAGTTTTAAATACTGTTTATTTTTGATAACTTGCCTCATTTATCTTACGTTACACAAGCATGTTAGGTTAGTGAAAAGAAATTCTCCAAACCTTACAACAATTTAGTGATTGAACCACCAGACCCGCTGTTAGGTTTTGAAATGATAATGTGGTTAGTTCCTGCCTTAATTGCTATTTATCCAGTCCCTACTTTGCCTAACCAATTCTAATGTTTTTTTTTTTTTAAATGGCAACACTGTAATGTGGATTTTGTTTGACTATAAACAAAACTACTATCGTTGGAGCAGGTTGTTCATTCATATGGAAATGATTCGGTAAGTGCTTGGTTTATCCTTGTTCCTTTTTAACCTTTGGAACGCCGAGCTTCTATGGTCTAAAGATTCCATTGTGTGCCGACGGTAATTCTGCATGCGATCCTCCGTTCACCGGCCGACTCTATTTTCGTAATAACTTACTTGTTTTTTTGCAAAATTAGGTTTTTGTAAATTGTTCCGTCTTACCAGATAATGTGTTTATGTATTTATAAAAATTGTGTATATATATAAAGGGACGCTTGGATGGTTTGGGCATGTAGAGTGAATGAACGAAGAAAGGAGTGTAAGGAGAATATATTACGTGAATGGAAGAAGAAGCCGGTGACACCCGAAGAAGACACGGCACGATCAAGTGATTCAAATACTTGAGTCGGGCCACGTTAGGAGTCGGAATAACAGAAGAGAATGTATGAGACGAATGAATGTGAACGAAGAAAGAGGTGTATGCCAAGATCGAGTTGTTTGGCAGTCCGTCCTCTCTGCCTATCCCTGCGGAGAAACGGCGTGATGGTTAGTTAGTTAGTGTATGTCTATCATTAGTAGTTTCCCCAGAATAGCCACTTGTATTCAGGGAAAAAAAATTATCTCTAATGGTATAAAAAAATTCATATAAATTTAAATATATTTCCATAAAGCTAAATAAATGGAATTACAATATATAAAAAATAAAAAAACATATTTACTTACATTTTAGAAGATTTCACAGAACATAATCCAAATGAACTGCGCGTCAAGGAATGATGCAATACTTGACAGTTGTTATTTTGTTTTACATTCCAGACGAGTGGCGTTTCACAAAACGAAAAGCAAGAATTGCTATCGGATTTATTATTTTGTTGGAAAACTAATGCAAAATTTAGTAAGCGACTAACATTTTTTAAAGTTGAAAAGTATTTTTTTGTGTTGCCCATCGGCCACGCTGGCGTACCGGAGGTTAATCTTCATCTGGCCTTAATTAAGTATAATATTGGTTACCAAATCTATCAATTAATTTCGTCGTTAGTTTATAGTCCACTTAAAAGTACATTGGAAGCTGTACAATTTTGGTGGGTAATTTCGGACGTAACCCTGCAATAAATAAAGAGTTTTTATTTTATTAAGAAAACAGAAGCATTACCGGGTTATGAATAACCCGATAATATTTGAATTTATTCTTTCTATTTCCATAATTTTAAATGAATATTGTTGCTTGTGCAATGATAGAGGACTTAGCTAGCAGGGGATTAAACAACAAACCATTTGTCCACTCGGTTACAAACCGGTTAAATGAATGTCTGTAGCGAATAAAACTTAAAGCAATGGTAATAATTATATGTATTGATGAAAAACGGCGGATTGCTGGGATAGCTGGGGGTAAGGATCAGATTTCTAACCCTACGTGGAGCAGTAACATTTTTTCTTGTATGTTTTTGTAGTGCATTTGCTTTAATAGTGATTAATATTGTTTCAGTATTTAATTAATAGGGTATGTTCACTTTTTATCTATGTTCGTGCGTATGGCATTGGTGACGTCACGCCAACCAACGTTGGTAGGTTCCCGGTGTCAGCTGTCTTACCAACCAGTAGTGTTGTCTGCATCATTATGAGTTTAGACCGTTTAGGAATGTGCGGTTTTAGATCGTTTTTAATTTCTTCATTATGAATGAAAATATTTAAATTACACATATTTAGTACAATAATCACAATCAGAAAAATTACCTTTATATCTTCCATACACTTCACGGTATATCTAGTTTGTGAAAATACCCCTTACTGGCTAAATGTTGCCGCCTTCGGATGACGGCAGAATCACAATAGTTAATGAGGCCCTATGAATATTAAAAGTATATTATAACCGATGAGTTGCTGGTGTCTGTGGGTTTGAACCTCTTGAGAACCGGGCTTTTCGGCTGAGAAATCACAAAAAATCAGAGTATTTTCCGCTTTTACCCCGCCGTGCGCCAGATGAGTGTAATTTCGTAATTACTGACTTGTTTTTTTTTTTTGCAAAATGGTACCGCCTTACTAGATAATGTGTTAATGTATTTTTAAAAACTGTATATACAATTAGTAGTTTCCCCAGAATTGCTTTATATATTTAGAGAAATGATATTTTTCCAGCTTATGTTTCAAAATACGAAATACGTGACAATATATTATTTTTTCAGTTGGCGTGGCACGCATGCGATAAACGAGAAGCGAGGATATTTTAAGCATAGTATTCTTTTTTTTCGAAAAATGTGTAATTATTTTGTGGCGTCATTATTAATATAATTAATAAGAAGCACTTTGTTTACACCATTGTTTTTAATATTTACATGTTTCAGAAGCAAAGCAAAGAAGAACTCAATAAAAAATTAAAACAAATATCCACTGATAAGTTTTTATTCAATAGTATACCAGTAAACTAAATAATTACTTAGGCATAACAATAGACCAATGCCTAAAATGGTCCCCTCACATAAACTTACTCAAAGACAGAATAAGGAAACTAATATACATCTTCAGATGTTTAAGACATATTCTAAACAAAGAATTACTTAGAATGACGTACTTTGCTTTCTGCCAATCAATAATACAATATGGCATTGTAGGATGGGGTGGAACTTATAAAAATCACACGCAACTTCTTTACATAACACAAAAATTAATAATAAAAACAATTCTAAACAATTTATTTAAAGAATTCAAAGTCAGAAAATTAAAAGAATTATATTTCTATCATGTAACTTTGCAAATTTATAAAGATAATATTCTAAACAAAACTGCACCATTTAAAAATAATAGAAACCTTAGACAAACATAATTTCTTCCAATTCCAAAATGCAAAAAAACAATGGGACAATTTAATTATAAATATCTTGGAGTTAAATTTTTTAATTCATTACCAGAAAAAATTAGAAACATTAATAATGATTTAAAAAAAATTAAAACACAACTTAAAAAACACACTGAAAATATACACTGAATAATATAACATAGAAATAAACAAAGAACAAAAAAATAACACACCCCCATACACACAAGCTCAGCTTAATTATAGGGGTAAATATTATATAAATATTGAACTTTTGAAAAATATTGTAACCTTGTTTAATTATTAATTATGTATTTTTTTTTTAATTAATTAAATTAAAAAAAAAAAAAAAAAAACATTAAAATTTCTCAAAATTACCAGTGGCGTAGGATTTTATTTATAAATAATTTTTCTAACATAAGTGTTGAGAACCTTCCTTCAGATATCAAACCGGCTTTCTACACAAATAATAATCTCGGAAATTTTTTAATCAATACTTATGACAAAGATGATAATTTAAGCCACTCTGGCATTTATAAACTCAACTGCAATGATTGTCCTGCTTTGTACATAGGAAAAACAGCACGTAATGTCAACATTAGAGTTAAAGAACACTTACTTTGTTTAAATGGTACTGGTTTTTCTGAACTCGCAGACCACCTAATCTCTTCAGACCATACTTTCAATAAAATCACGGGAACTAGTTTTTTTTTGCATAAAAACGGTATAAGTATTAGATTAGACAACTAGAAGCACTAGAAATTAATTTAAATTTAAAATTATCAGATAACTTACTTAATAACCAAACAGATTTATCTTATAGCCCGATTTTAAACATGTTTCCTGTGAATCTTCCCTGGCCTATCAATTATTATTCCACAGCTGTTAAATTATTATTATGTAACCGAGTAGTCTATTTTCCATTAAGAATGACCTTTTCAATAATGCGTTATAGGAATAATCCGCTTTAATGACTTCGTTATATTCCCATTACACTATTATATTTATATAAGGATGTCTCCCTCTTATAAATAATGTTTTTCTATTGTTGTCTTCTTCTAATATTTTGTTTTGTCTCTCTTTTGTAATATATCTATTTCATTCTATTGTATTTTGTACCTATATATAAACGATAACTCTGTACTAGAATTTAGTTATTATATTTACCCCGATGAAGCTTGAGTTAAGCGAAACCGGTTGGTGAAAATTAAATATATTCATGGTTTATAACGTGTTTCATGTACTTAATAATATATTAAATATATTGTTTATCCTCAATATACTACATACGTGTATACACTGATATGCCAATCGAATAAAATTTATTTGATTATTTTATGAACATGTTTAAGGCTCTTTAGAATGTGACTATTCTGGATCTGCTCCATCAGAATATGGTGGCTGCTCCATAATGCGCGTTGGCGTTCCACAGATTAATAAATAATGTATTCTTCATTGTTCTATTACAGCGGTAACACAGTTCATGGTGCAGGGCGGAGATATTCTAACAAACACTGGATCTGGTGGGGAAAGTATCTACGGCAGGTCTTTCGATGATGAGAATTTCACACTTAGTGTAAGTTGTATTCATAAATAATTTCTAGACATCGGATTATATCCCTTTTAGCCCTGATACTTTTTTCTTTAACATTTTGTATTTTTTATACTTAGCGTTTGCCTTTGGCTTCCTCTGGGACTAGGAAAATTAAAAAATAAATTTACTCCTTCCCGTTCTTTTAAAAAAAAATCGCACAAACGTGAGCTCCAGGTCTGTGTTATACCTTGGTATTGGTCTCCTAATTACGAGATTCATAATTACAGAATCGAATCCATACAAAGAAAATTAACCCGTGTTATTGCATATCGTGAAGGTTTATCGATCGAATTTCACACTATAAACTACACTCTCTGTCAATCAGACGTAAACTTTCCGATGTATTCCTTTTGTACAAAATTATACATGCATCAATTGATGCGCCAAACATTTTATCACAAATCAACAATAATACACCAACAAGGAGGATAAAAGATATTTTCTATCATACAAATACGGGATATTTATCTCCTTTGCCGTGGACATTAAGAAATTACAATACTGTGCACTGCTCTAACAATGAAATAGACATTTTTAATGACACGATTAATCAATTAAAAAAAAGTTTTACCATTAATATCAAGCTGATAATGTGATGAAGAACTTTATTAAGAGGAACGGCTGCGCGGCCTGTTTCATACAAAACTTAATTTTGGATTTGAGACCAAAATACTCACCTAATCCTAATGATCTTTTTTTTTATTTATAAAAAAGTATAGTAAATATCTAGTACAGATTAGAAGTAATTTATTCATTTTTGTTTTACATTATAAAATATAGGCCATTAAAGTAATTGATTTTTTGCGATTTTAGAGGCAACTTTAACAATTATTTAGGGGCTAACGGTGATCTAAAAAAAAGTGTTACCCCGTCTGCTTTGAAAATATAATGAAATATAAAATAAATGAAAATATGCATATATTAATATAAGCACTTTGGTGAACTTTAAATAAAATTAAAAACTACCAATTTACGTTGGAACACAAGTTTGCCATACATAATTTAAAATATTGACCCGAAAATAGATTTTTTTTTAAATGTTTTGTTTTTATTTTTCTATTTACGTAATCATATTTACATAGCACATTTGATAATTAAAAAAAAAAATACGTAGACCCGTAAATAATTTTCTAAGTTGCCTCTAAAATATTGAAAATTATTTTTATTTCATGGCCCCTTCATAATTTAAAACAAAAATAAATAAAATACTTCTCATACCTACTAGATATTTACTGAACGTTTAATTAAAAAAATATATCATTCAGTTTTGATGGGTATTTTGGCCTCAAATCCAATATTAAGTTATGTATGAAACAGGCAGCGCAGACGTTACTCTTAAGTACTAAAATAGTGTACCATCAGCACAGATAACAATAAGGAATTAGTTTATACAACTACTTTATAATATGTTTTCGACCTTTCACTTCGTTTTCATTCTTATTATCATTTTTGCGAGATAATGTTTGTTGTTGTTATTGTACTTATTAATTATTATTGCTATGTAAACATTCATGTATGTAAGTTTTGGGCATATTGCCTGTTTTATGTACTAAAATAAAAATAATAAGTATTTAAAAGATTATTAATAGGTTTTTTTTTCTATAACTTAACATTTAATTAGTAACTTAACAAGTAACTTATGATATGTAGGCATGAATATACTTATTTGTTTTTGTGTTCTACGGAGGTAGAATGACCTGACTTTTATTTTAATATACGGGAAGTCTGTATGCATAGTGCATACAGCCTTCCCACGGAAAGAATGTATCCACATCATGGTGACGTACATCAATAGGCCGTATGTCGGACGTCCAAATCATAATACGTATTTAGAAGAATGGCAGAGATGCGCCTACGTAATCACATGTCATCAAGGTGACGTATTTCTGCAATTCAGATGACGCATTTAATGACATCAATGGCAGTTGTTGACGTCACTATTTCTGGGACATTGTCAACTAAATCATCAAAAATGCCATAACTGACATGTTTCTACCAATCTCAATGACGTCAATCACTGTGAACATATGTCAATTATTTAACTGAGAAAAATCATATAAAGAGAGAAGTTACTTTAATAAACGATCATTGTGAAAAAGATATTCAGCCTTTATTGACCTATATTCTACACCTCTACAAAACTCCTGCTGATAGATCAAGGTGTTGTTGCGTACCGGTGTTCCCTCCGAAATACAGTATTTGTATGTTCCATACGTATGTCGTATCTTGCTTTGTATTGTGTGCCGGGCTTACAGTGACCATTCTGGTATAATTAACGGGACCTTTACATAAGAATTTTCAGTCAAACTTTGTTATAACGAGGACCAGAGGACCGACTAAATCTGCTCCTTATAGCTGTTACTCGCTATATCAGAAATAGGTTTTTTTTAATCGCATGTTTACCTACTTATCCCTACTATCAACATATTCACCAATGTATAATATATTTTCATGATACGAGTGTTACTTATAAAATAAAAATAAAATGATTAGAAAAATATATCCTTTTACTGATAAAATTTATTAATAATTGTTTAAAGATTTCGCTTCCATGCTTCCCAATTTCCCTCTCAAAACACTCAACGCATTATAAATCTCATCATCTGTTATTTTTTCTTCTATCTTAATATCGTAAGCTGCTGAATGCCTGAATCATATTGCATAGTATCGTGCACTAAATCATGGAAAATGTACAAAAATATCTAAAGGCTCATCAGGGCTAATAATTTAAAATTCAAATAATACGAATTTTGTTTTTAATCCAATTTTTCTGAATTGCAGTCATTTTTATAAATAATATAAGTTGAATAAAACAAACACTTTGTTATAAACCACTAATTTATTGTATTTATATGCCAACCGGTTACGCTTAGATCACGCTTCATCAGGGCAAATATAATAACTATAGAAAATAATACAGAGTTATTATATATATATATATATATATAGGTACAGAAAAAGAGTGAGGATAATACAAAAAAAAAAGAAAGTAGAATATCATATTAGAGGGAAACAACAATAATATATATATATATAATAAATAAAACAGTTTAATGGGGAAATAATAAAATCATTAAAACAAACCTATAACAAAAGACAGAGCCATTATTAGTGAAAAATAGACGACACATAATAATTAAATGGGTAAGTGAGACAACTTAAGAGAGGTATCCATAACGACATATGAGGGGAATGGGGAAGGATTCACGGGAAACATGTTTAAAATCAGACTTTCTTAATTTCTAGTGCTTAATAAGTACATAATAGTGAATGACTTAACCATACATAAAATGCAGATACACTCCTCATTGTAAATTAATAAATTTAACGAAATGAGACACAAAAGGCGCTGACGAGAGTAAGGTACCCTTTTCAAATCATAAACTGTACATTCTAGAAGTGATTTATATAATAAACTAGTTGTGTCTGGCTTCACCCGAGGTGTGAATTAAAAACTTGGCAATTTATCTTATTTATTGAGAGTTACATATATGGATATTTCAAAACTATTACATATTACAAGAAAGTTCACATATATGTATTTAAATATTTTTTTTTAGCATGATGAAGGCGTCATTAGCATGGCGAATAGTGGTTCGCCAAACACAAACTCCTCGCAGTTCTTCGTGGCGACAGTCCCCTGCACCCACCTGGACGGGAGGAATGTGGTGTTTGGCAAGGTGCTCCGGGGGTTGGAGATCATGATCGAGATCGACAAGGTGGAGCAGACAGAGAAAAATATCCTGCTTGTAGTAAGAATTTAATGCTTAATACTGTATTCTTTAATTACCCTTCCTTTGGCTAGTTCTTTTTTTTTACTAATTTGGTTTGGAAACCTGGTCAGAACTGCAGCACCCTGAAGCTACCTTTTTAGCTGTCAATTTTTGACCCAATTATAATCAATGTTTGACCCTGTTTTTACCGCATGGTGTACAATACAAAATGTTTTATTTATATTGCGAGGGTTGTCCGTAAAATAAGGTTCCCTGTTTGCCACGGGCGCGCGGATGCTGTTACGTGCAATCCGGTAACACTGGATCGTAGCTTGGTCTTCCCCCTCCACATCCCCACCCGGCCGAACTCGCTGCGACGCTCAGTGTCGGTTTGGTAGCTGTAAAGAATAGAGTTCCCGATCGCATCGCCCGCGAGGTGTGAAGTACGCTCCGTGATTCGTTTTTTGTGTGCCAAAGGCCATTTGGCAACGGAAATTCATTCTCAACTGAAGTGTATGGAAAAACGTGCATGAGTGTTCAAATGGTGCGCAAGTGATGCGAAGAATTCAAAGAAGGGCGCACAGACATCCATGACGAACAGCGGTCCGGACGGCCATCGGTCAGTGACGAAACAATTGCGAAAGTGGAAGCGGCAATGCTGGCAGATCAAAGACTGACGGTTCGGAAGCTTAGTGAGATGATCCCAGATGTCAGCAAGGGGCATGCTGACGATATGAATCCATTTTCATCAAGACAATATTCGTCTGCATATAGCCCGCGTCACCACCGCGCTCATTGAGAAATTCGGATCCTACACCCACCATACAGTTCGGACTTGGCCCCGAGCGACTACCATCTCTTCCCTGATTTGAAGAAACACCTCAGTGGAACGCATTTTGCAAATGAAGAGGAGCTGAAAGAAGAGGTTCTGAGCTACCTTCACGGCCTGGCGGGAGACTTCTATGACCAGGGAATCAAAAAGATGGTGAAAAATAGCTAAAAGTCTAAGCTTTTCAATGATGTATTGCTCGTTGTAAATAAATGGTTTTCATTATGAAAAAAATAGGGAAACTTATTTTACGGACCACGTAATTATAATATCAATATTATAATTTTTATTTATATGTCTCAAAAAAAGAAGACTCCAATATCTTGGTCATATTACGAAGAATGAATAATACACGATAAATAAATACAATAAATTTGGCACTCCATGGGACGTTTGACGGAAGGCGTAGCAGAGATAGATGTTGCACTTCATTGCTTCAACATCTATTTGGTTGGTACGAGTGCAGTTTTGGGGAGTTGTTCCAGGCTGCAGTCTGCAGGATTTGATTGCCCTAATGTCAACCAATCTACGATAGGAGAGAGCGCTAGAAGAAAAGGAAGATTTCCACCAAAACTCCACTATCTTCGAATCAGTCTGTAACAAAATTCTCACGGCAATCAACTTTTAGATTAGCGTCATCAGCTATCGGAAGGTTGAAGGAAATAAAGTGCTATTTAGATACAGGTCATTTAACTTGGATTAACTTCCCAGGTGAACTATAAAAATATTTACCAGGACGTAGTTACGTGACATACACCGAAATGAAATTAATTAAAAAAAACTATTTTATGTCATTCTTGATACTGTCATTTTGATAACCATCATTCTTTTTCAACATACTCTCGCAATTTGTTTAGATATATGCTGATATTAAGATGATTTTTTCTCTTTTCCAGGATTGTGTAATATCAGACTGTGGGGAATTAGCAGCCGGAGAAGATTGGGCCCTGGGAGACATCAACTGTCCCCTGGACACCCTTCCCCCGCATCCGGATGACTGGGATTTTGAACCCAATATCACAGTAATGCATTTTATTTTTGCAATCCTAAGTTTCAAGTCCTAATGGGCCTTCCACACAACTGGTTGGCCCGATACTAACTAAAGCCACCGCGTTGAAAGGTTCGACCATCCGGTCGTCCTTTCTTACAGTTGGTTCACTTGACTTTAGGAAAGAACAGCCGGATGGTCGAACTCTTCGATGTGGTGGCTTTAGTTAGTTTCAGGCAAACAAATCGTTTGGAAGACCTTTTACAAATCAGTGACCCCCTGTGTACCGGTCGCATCAAGACAGGAGTACCCCTGACTGGGGTGGTAAATTCTAATCATATTGTGCCGAAAATTGGTGTTTTAGGGACAATTCAAATGACAAAAATTCAGAATGGTGCTGATCGCCAATTTGATGGTCATCAAATATGATGGAGTTTGAAACGTCCCACTATTAATTAGAGTTTGATATTCGCATGTTTTATGCTGCATCTGTTGTTTCCTCCCATATAATACATAGATCATTTAGCAGTAGCATTTTATTTTTCCATGTTTCCATAAATTGAATATTTCTTTCCAGACTTGTAAAGTAAGTCAATAGATGTCTCATATGAATAAAAATCGGGTAGGTATATCCGAGACTCTATTCTGATTGCAATTGTGTTCGGGTAGAACTTTGTGATCATCATAAGTATAGCAGCCAATAATATGAGATTTAAAAATGGAGGATAATGTTAACAAGTCTTGAACTTGAAGTATGATATCGGTGTAGATGGCGTAAATTGAACTGGTCTCATTAGATAAGTTGGTTAAGCGGTTACCCCGGATAGGCAGAGGTCCTGGGTTTGAGTTCCAGATGCGACTGAAATCTTTTTATTTTCTGTTGTTTTTTCGGTTTCGTGGTTCATTTGGGATGTGTTAATATTATCTTCTTCAATGATTAAGTAAAATTATTAAAACTCACTCAACGATGCATAATACAATAGAAAAAATACACTCAACCGATACCTAATATAATTAGCCCAATTATTGTTACATATTTTTTAGTAATAAACAAACTTAAAAATAACATGCTCCCTAAATATCTGCAAACTAATATTATGTATCATGAAAATATTCACCATTATCCTACGAGGAGTTGCCAAGACTTCAGGCTTCCCAAAACAAAACTTACGTGTACACAGAACAGCGTGTTTTATAAAGGGCAAAAACTTTATAATAACCTACCAAACTCCATAAAGGAAGCCTCAAGTCTTGGCACTTTCCGTAAAACATGTGCTATATACATAAAGAAAAATTTATGACTTGTATTTCTTTTTGTATTAACTGTATGAACTGGGGTAACTGTATTTCTTTTTTTTTATTAACTGTATTCTTTCCGTTATAATTTTATGACTCTTTTTATTTTATTATGTATCTTATATGTTTTTTTATTACTAGATGTATGAAAATTTGCTTACATCTAAATAAAGCTACAAAACAAACAAACAATAGCAGGTCATTTTTTCTGAAACTGTACAGATTATCGACAAAAGTGTCTGCACACGTCTAGCACACTCTATCATATTATATAGCCGGCACATTTGAGGCAGAGGACTAAAGTAGACAATATTATTTTTAAAAGAATTCAGGTGGAATGTGCTATGGCGTCGTAAACAATAGGAATTAGGTACATTTATTTCCATAGCGCTAAGATGTAATATAGTATCTAGATGACCGAGAGTTGTTAATATTATCTTCAATGATTAAAAATTAACTGACCCCATTACCCTCCACATTTTTCCCTTCTAAATTGTCTTTTACTGCCAATCACCCAATGTTTTTTTTTTTTAATATTTATTTATTTTTTATTTATATACATTATTTACAATTAAGAGGTTTGTGAAATTCAAGAACTTGTAATTACTGTTGGAGCTATCTAATAATGGTTTGATTTATGAATTTATCGTGTATCATTCCAGCACGAAGAGATCATCCAAATCATCTATAAAATCAAATCCAGCGGCAACAGCTTCTACTCCAAGTCCCAGTACAAGACATCGAATCGGCGCTACGAGAAGGCGATACGCTACCTCCAGTGGTTCACGGACCGCGTGGCTCAGGAGCAGGGACCGCACAAAGCGCCAGATCTGCCCATCATGAAGGAGGTGAACAAGATTAAGGGGGAGTGCTCACTAAATCTGGCTGCTACAAAATTGAAGCTGCGTGATTTTAAACAAGTTGTGTATTTGTGTAATGAGGTGAGTTATTTTTATGGTTTTTCAGAATTAGTTAATTAACTCACCATCATGCCATTTCCAAATCCACATAACACGCTCCAAGCTTCTATCAATATTTTTATATTGTCTCAAAATATCCTTCATAATATGCTTTGCATAAGGCGATTTTTGTATACAAGTTTATCACAGATAGAACTTTGATTTCTCAAAATAGATCTTATACTTGTCAAACGTGAAAAAACTTTTTATTTGTTATATCGGACTACTTGTCTTCTATATTGACTGTAGAATAGGTGTTGGTCTTCCAGTCTGCGGGCTGCTAGGTATTTAAGGCTCGGTCCAGTTTGTCCAAGGGGTAGAAGAAGCATTGTTTGAGGTCGAGTCAAAAGGCGGTTGTAGAGATGTCCAGGTAGGAAGAAGAGAAGCAGAGCGGATTGGCCGAGGTGTTATTGCGAGTGGTTTGGCAGAGTGCCTGTCGATTGCCTATTGCGCAATATTTATACCCCGCGATAGGGCCGTGTGCATTTTTTGGGGATGAACACTCGGGCCGCCCCATGTTACCGAGGTACCTTTTTGTATCGCCTCTTGTGTTCTCATTTGTTTTATTTTGAAATTTTAAAATTTATGTAAGCTGCATAACTCCCTCAACTGTTTCCTCTCATGTAAACTACTTCTTCCTACCATTTTTATTAATTTTAAATTAAACATAAAATTTTATTTTCAGGCTCCCAATCTCGACAGTGTGCGGGAGAATTCTTATACCTACTTAATTCTAACATTTGTATAACATTTTTTTTTGATGAGAGCCCCATCGTTTAATATATATATGTTTATTTGTGATGAATACAGCGGGACTCGTAAACCTAAATTTAATTTTTAATTTATTTGCATTTTTCTCGGGGCATTTTGCTCGTCCCTTTGTGACTTCGATGGGTTTGACCAATACCGTTTTGTTTTGTCGCTTGGACGGCGGAGAGGGGATACCACGGAAATACTGTGTCGCCTAGCCCACCCCTGCCAGTAGAGCGTGCGGCGTGGAGGGGATGGTATGTAAATATTGCATAAAGTAGCCCGTCCCCATCAGTTTAGTGCGCCATGTGGGGGGGATGTTACGTAAATACTGCGTAAAGTAGTGTCATCTTGGTCATATGGGGAGATGCATCGTTACGTTCGATGCACTTGTTATTATTACTAGTGTTTTGCCCGTTGCACCCAACGAAGGTGATTAAATTATATTATTCCGAAATGTGAATTTATGACTTAAAGATTGTTAATTGATACTTGAATTAATTATTTCCTAATATAAATCATAATTTGGCATCCACGTCTTAATATTTTCGTAATAATATTATTATTAATTTAATGTATCCACACATTTCAGTAAACCCGATTGCACCTAATGTCACCAAGTCCAACCTAACCTAATCTCACTTTACCTAGCTAACCCAAACCTAACTTAACCTAAACCGTGAGGTTCTCGTAAACTAAAATATAGAATTATGGAATGCGTGAAATGTTCATGTAGGGTAGTGTTTTACCCGTTGCACCCAGCGGAGGTGATTAAATTATATTATTAATCCCTAATGTTAATTCATGATTTTATGCTTGCAAATTAATACTTGAATTTATTTTTCTTTATCATTCCCTATTTTTAAATAGTAAGTTATTATGTAATTACTTACCTACGATTTGATATTTTAATTTTATCTTTATTTAACCGGCGTGCTCGCTCTCCATTATACACATGCCTATGTGTGTCTTTTGCACTCACCCTCCACTAATCAGGGATCTTCCGATAAATGTGCAGAAAAAAATAATTCCTAATGCGGCCATGCGCCTGGCACACCGAGAGTCCGAGATCTAATAACAAGAAAGTTGTAATTTTACAAAATGTAATATAAATGTGATGAATTTCCGATAACGATTTTTTTGTTGTTGTCCGAATACCAAAATCCAAAACATAGAAAGCTGAAAACTTTAATTTGGGCCGCAAAAAATCTTCAATTGGGCCGCAGGTTGGGCATGCCTGGTCTAGACCATAGGTTCCCAAAGTAGTCTGTACGCGCCCCTGGGGGCCCATGGCAGGGAGAAAAAAAAGGGGGTCCACAGATCGGAGTTCATTTAGACTGCGCGCATCATAGTAAAGCACCGTAGTAAGTTTCGCTCGACAAGCCTACTGCTTGCTTAAAGCGAATCGCGTCCACGCAGGCCTCGGAAAATTATGATATCGGTAAAGTTGTTCATGGGGAAAAAAGTTTGGGAAGCTATGGTCTAGACTTGTAGACATTCTACTCCCCCCATTGTATGGTTGTAATCAACAACAAATTTTGGCTTGAATATTTCATTCCCGTCTGTATTTTTTTTATGCATGGTGATAGTTTCGGTGTTATGAACAATTGATAAAAAGCATATATCCCTTTTATTATTCCCCTTGATAACCATAGTCTCTCTTTTTCTGAAAAGCTACTATTTCTCCTTTTTTCAATTTTTTTATTTTTAGTTCTGGGGGTAAGCCTTTTCGGTTTATTCGCAGTGTACCGTGGGACGTGTAAAAATTGTCAGTAATTAGGCAATATCCTTTATTTAATAACGGATCCATCAGTGACAAAACAACTTGGCAGGTTATGGGCAAAGCTTTAAATTTTTCGGAAATGACTGCCCCTTTCCCGATATATATATGAGACAAGAAAATAAATAGCCCGACTTGACTTGCAAAGCATGTATAACTTTACCCCAAATCGAGCTCTTTTTAAAGGGATGTATTGGACCCATCCTAATCGTCCTTTGTAGAGCATTAGGTTCTTATCAATTGTGACGTCTTCCTCGGGAATATACAGAGTTGAAATTTTTTTATTGAGGTGCTGAAAGACTGGCCAAATTTTGTGGATTTGTACTGTTTTGGGTTTGGGTGTAGTCCTGGATTATACTCAGCATTATTGTCGAAGTATAAATTTTTCTTTATTTCAAAGTACCTTTTTCTGGTCAGCACTTCTGGAAAAATCGTCTTTGAAAATACATTGCTGGTGGTCCAATACATCTTCTCTGGTAGTTTTAGAATACCCTGAATTAGTGGTGGGCGAAGCGGCTCGGTTTATTGAGCCGGATCACTAAATCAGCTCTTTGTAGTGTACCGGTTCGGTGATCCAGCTCGTTTGAACTAGGGTTTGTGTTTCCCCGCACCATGCCCTCTCCCTCGCTCCCTTGGCCCTTCTAAAGACGTCCTTAAGACGCTCTTACACGATACTTTTTTCGTCCAGTTTTCATGTGGATTGTCTTAACAGAGAGCTGATTTAGTGATCCGGCTCACTAAACGGAGCCGCTTCGCCCACCACTACCCTGAATTACATTTACTGTCAAATATATCATTATTTCATTTCTTGAACTAGGTTTCCATTGATGAGATGCAGTGCTTGGTTGTTGTTCCGCATATCTATTTGTTTTCACAACCAACAAATTCAACAATTCATCATCTATAAATAGTCTAAAATACTGCAGTACATCATGATCGTCTTCTAAATGAAAAGTGCAACCTGTATTACCAATAAATGGAAATCGTGGAGGATGTAGATCAGCTGATTGATATTTACTAGACGCCAAACACTTAGTTCATCATTTTCATAACTGGAATTATCAGAAAACACATCGCTTTCATCACTGTCCTCAATGTCACTTTTATCCAAATTTGCATACTCACAGTCTGAATCGTCAAGATCACTTATCATAAAAGGGAATAAAGTTTGTAAAAAGGTAAAATATATAGAAGATTATCAATAAAATCAATCAAAATTCAAACACACAACCTCACTACTCAAAATTCTGTGCAGTGCTAACATCGCGTGATGTTACCCGATTTGCGGAGATTGGGAGATAGGGGGGAGTTGTACCTCGTTTGAATCTTCGCAGCTGTCTTTTGTCTCGCTTCCACATACCATAAATCGTATTTATTTTCACCCAAGTATGTTCCGGGGTGGTCATTTCTGCAGGAAAAATTTGCCTGAGTTATCTCGGGTGTAGTTCTTAAGCGGTCAAATAATTTTACAGGGTCAGTTGTTAAATATCTGCCATTAAATCGTTTCATGACAACACATACAGCGCCTTTGAGATGATTTTTCACAAAAACAGTGCTACACAAATTATGCAAATATTATTATACGCCTCTGCAATAAAATTTCTACTGTATTCATTCTACTTCATTTCTTCGTTTACCGGTTCCATGCTTTCATGCAAGCCATTATTTTATGCCTTCCTTGTTTCAGGTGTTACGAACAAACCCCAATTGCGCCAAGGCCCTTTACAGACGTGGCCAGGCCCAGATGTTTATGAACGAGTACTTTTCGGGGCTGCAAGACCTGAACCATGCGAAGACCCTCTGCCCCAACGATCAGACCCTCAACAAGGTGCTTGAAACCGCCCATAACATGACCACAGAGTATATAATGGTGGAGAAGGACATGTACAAGAAGATGTTCTCATATGAAAGTCTTTGAAGGTGCTCCTGGAAAGGTTTTCGTAGGTTTTTGAAGATCTTCATATAAAGGTTTTGAAGGAGTTTGTAAAAAAGTTTTTGGAGGTCTTCAATAGAATTGAAGGTGTGTGTATAAATATTTAAAAAAAAAAGTTGGATTGTGTCAAGGTTTTTGAAGTGTACGAATAAAGGTGTTTATTTTCTATGGGTGTTTGGTTTGTCTCAGGGAAGATACCTTAAAAAAGTCTGTTTTCTTAAGGTATCAATCTGAACTTGTGTGTGAAGATCTCATCTAAATATTTTTACATGAAAAGGAGACAAGTCAAAATTAGCTCTCATTAGTACACTTAACCCTTTGAATCATGCCATAATTTGTTTAATGAAGGTCCATATTATTTTTTATTTTCTTGCAAGATATGTAAGTGAACGAGGGTTGTGCATACTTAAGTCAAAACCCGGTTTTTCTTTCTGTTGCACACAGATGTGTTTGTTAATGTGTATTTTAGCTGTATCCAAAAGTAATCATTTAACCTTTACTATGTCAAAAATATGTTTGACTTCTGTCACACGTGGGGCTCTTTAAACTATAGACGCTTTGCGGCGCACAAGTGAGCTGCCCGCATACGGGGCATGTATAGTGCTGCGTAGGAGTGCGCTTCCCGCGTCTAAAAGTTTAAAGGTGTTTATTTTAACATGAATTGTTCATCTGAAGTACGTCTAAAGATGTTTGTCTATGTTTAACTAGAGATTTTACCACTAATTGAATGCGATAGAGACCTACACTGACCTTTCTAGATTTATCTAGTCGTAAGATTACTTGGATTTATCTAGATCTCTTAATGTTATGTTTGAAGTACCTTATTATGTTTGTAAAATATATATTTTTTGATGCATTATATAAATCCTAACATTATAGAGGATTCAATATGTATAGTAAAATTTTTCTTGGAACCAGAGAAAAAAACTTCTTTCTTTACATCACCAGACTAGGAAATTGTTCCTGAATCCATTTGTATCAGCAGTCTAGCTCATTGCTTCGGCGGCATGTGTTTTGGATTTAGTTCATTGATCCGCACATATATATGTGGGCACCAAATTGGGCCATTCTTTAATTTATTTCAGTTTTCAAGGAACTGATGAAACACAATGCTATACAGTTGAACTCTGTAAATTCGAAATCCACGTATCTCGAAAACCTAATTTCGAATACAAATTCCCGTGTGATTCAACATTTTAAGAATTTTATTTTAATTTTCCGATAAGTCAGGTTCCATGGCCGCTTCCTCAAATTCAGGTTGGTATTCGAAGTAAATTTGTAATAATACAAATTATTCCCGTGTATATTAAATTTTCGCAGCTGATTACCATCGCGGCCGGTCTTTCGAATTCAGTTATCCAAAGTAAATGCATAAAAATATGACATTTCCATGTAAATCGAAATTTCCCGGTCGATTATCGTTGCGGCCTGGCCTCAAATTCAGGTATTCAAAGTAAATTCGTAATTCAAAAATATGAATTAGGACCATGTTTAACCGTGTAAATCGAAATTTTACAGTGTTTTATCTCCACGGCCGGCCTCTTAGATTCAGATTTACGAAATTATGTAATATATTTTCACACAAATCAATTTTTTTTTTTAAATCGGTGTTTCAATTAATGGGGTTCTACCGTACTGCAAAATTATGTTGGAACCTTATATGCTGAGGACTTTCTTGCTGTGTGATTTCTTTCTGTTTCTAATTTAATTATTAACTGATACCATATAAGGAATTTAAGAAGCTTTTTTTTATGAACTTACAGTGTCCCTTTACAGGTAAAATTCATTAAGTGCCATACTAGCTGTATGACATGTAATGACTTACTTCTAATGTTAATCAAAACAAGCAATTAATATCACATAAAGTTCATATATAAAGTACATATGTATAATAATAATAATATGTAAATACATTCATTTTTTGATAATTTTTATAGTGCCGTTTTTGTGACCCGACACCGGTTTCACGGTTTGATCAATCGAATCACACATTTAGTACAATAATAAAAAAATCACGGTTACTATTTAATTATTCATAAGTAATGAATTATATTTTCAGACATAGGTATACATTTTCTATAAATTTACCTTTATCAATTTGTTGTATCGAACACACTTATCCATTCTATGTACATACATGGTGTCTAGAAACTCGTGGTACAACCGGGAAACTGGTGAATTTACATCACATTTGGAGTCGATTTTGTAGTATAACTTTTTTGATTTGAGCATTCGTTTTCGAGTAAATCGTGTCAGAGTTGTAATTTTTTAGGTCAAATTTTTGAAAAAATTGGACGCTACCGGGTTGCTATTAGCTGTTTATTGTCTTTTGAAATGCATCGAAGCGTAGACTCGGCTCCAAAAAGTTTTTTTGTTTTTTAGATGCTGAAAAAAGAGGAAAATAGTTTTTTTTAAAAGACTCGAAATGTTCAGATCGAAAAAAAAAATATTTTTGGTTTTTTTATGTGATGTAGATTTATCAGTTTCCCGCTTGTATCACGAGTTTCCAGACATAGTGAATAATATTAGAATCTTTATTGTAAAGTAGATTTTTTTCATTCATTGCGTTGACTTTAGCCTGTTTTAAGTTTTGGAAGAACAATTTGCTCTGGTAACTTGTTTAATTTTTTTTTAGGTTTAAGGTTTTCAATGTAGATTTTTTAAAACACTTTAGTTATGAAATAACTACTTAAAGTGTTACCCTTTGTTTGTTTGCATAACAAAACTAGCGTGTACCTGTAACGACAGAAAATATTTTAATCACTATTGCAAGTTAAGAATTAATTTTAGTTTTCCAATAAAGTGTGAAAGTGAAAGATACCTAAAATACATGTATGTTTTTAATGCTAGTAATTTACTGAACTATCTACCATTTTCAGTATATCATAGTTGTGTGGGTAATGTTTGTTTAGTAACATTGTAAAAATTTATCAGGGGGTAATGTGTATATATTACATATCTATAATATTTTTTTTCAATTTTTGAAATGTTACTTCTACAGATATTACCCGCGTTAACATCGACGTATAAGGTGTCTGGGTGTAAAGTGCTGTAACTTCGGGGGTGATTGTTCATGATACAAGTGTAAATAAGCAATTAACTATGTTAATTATTTCTATGGAAAAGGAAATATTTTTGTGTAAAAATAAAAAAAAATTACGGAATTAAAAAAAAAAGTTATTTTAATTTTTTACTTCTACTGTAATGTGGAATCAATCACCTTCTGAAGTTACTCCACTAACTCCGGACACCCTGTATATTTAGAAAACGTTTGAATTTTATTTAGCTTGTGAATTGTTTTTGAATTTTATGTCAATATTTTAGTATCTAGCAAAGAACTCGAATAGACACATTTTAGATTCAACTTGTTGGCTGCTGATCACTCCCACAGTTGCACGATTGTCTTCCCAGGTGCCGCTCACTCCCATGCGTGGACCAAGTCAAATGACCTTTTTCACGTACAAAAAAGGTGGCATATGTCAATCTTACATGGTACAAAGCTGGCAGCGAACATATATATGTTGTATGTTTTCCGCTTACTACGAACTTATGAACCTACGTTCATATAGCTTTATAAAAAGGGATAAAAAACAATTAAAAAATGGTGGCATATGTCAATCTTACATGGTACAAAGCTGGCAGCGAACATATATATGTTGTATGTTTTCCGCTTACTATGAACTTATGAACCTACGTTCATATAGCTTTATAAAAAGGGATAAAAAACAATTAAAAAATGGTGGCATATGTCAATCTTACATGGTACAAAGCTGGCAGCGAACATATATATGTTGTATGTTTTCCGCTTACTATGAACTTATGAACCTACGTTCATATAGCTTTATAAAAAGGGATAAAAAACAATTAAAAAATGGTGGCATATGTCAATCTTACATGGTACAAAGCTGGCAGCGAACATATATATGTTGTATGTTTTCCGCTTACTACGAACTTATGAACCTACGTTCATATAGCTTTATAAAAAGGGATAAAAAACAATTAAAAAATGGTGGCATATGTCAATCTTATATAGTACAAATCCTACAGCGAGCGAGTTAAAATTTTTTACCTAATCTATTCAAATACTTTATAAAACTTATAATATATTTTTTTATTAATGTGAATGTAATTTTATGTTTTGTGGGACAAATATGGCTGTTTTCTTTCTTAGTAATATTAGGAGTATAATATTACTAGCTGAAGTACCCGGTGTTGGCCGGGGTTGTGAATCATTTGGAGGAAAGTTTTGAGGCTGTGATGTGTTACCCTTTCCCCCACCCACTAATTTTCCTCTTATTTTGACTGTCAAGTATGCGAAATTTCATCGAGAAGTACCAAAATTCCGCTTTAAGGGGTGGGAAAGGAGAATGGCGGGTGTTTATCGAAATAGACGTGACCTTCCTCTTCATTTGAAGGTCATGTATGCAAAATTTCATTAAGCTCGGAATAAAACTGTAGGTTTGTATAATAAAATAAACCCAACCGCCCACCCACAGACACTCTTCTTTATATAGAAGATAGATAGAAGATTACATGACATGTCCAAAGTTGCTTTTAACCCTTTTAGTGCTGAGCTTATTTTCACCTATTTTGCATAAATTGCTAATGAATTTTTGAAAAAAAGTACCTTATTAATTAAGTGTGCACAGAATCTTAATTATTTTCCTCAAATGTAGATGGATTTTCGTAATTCTTTCTGTTATGTGTAAGGGACATATCAAACTACTCAAAAGAAACATATTTTTTACTATAACGTTGTACGTGCGCGCGCTAAGACACGTCCGTACAGGTCGATACCTATAATCAAACTGCGCAATAGTCGGTATTCCGACGCTCCGCACTTTATACGCATTAATAGAGAGTCGATCTATCGACGGTTCGCACTCTAAGGGTTAATTCAAGCAAATAAGCTTTATAAATACATAAAGTGACCAATAATAAAACAACTAGCAAAGCTCTGTTTTTACAAGTGGAAAAAATATAAATTTTAATAATTAAATCCTTCCACTTATGTTATAACGTGGAGGACCCCTAGAGCCCCGGCCTTAAGAAAATTGTAACCTGGAGCGGCTTGAATTAAGATATATGTGTGGTTTTCGTTTTTACCTCAAACATCATTTTTATACCTTCCCAATGAAGTTAACGCAAGTTGACGCAAACAACACATTTAGAGGGTTAGGTGGATTGGTGCATCCGTATATGGTTTTGGCATCGATGTCCTTGCGAAGCATTACTGAGAAACAGCTGTTTTTCTTGTTTAAGTCTACTTATTGTTATTAGCGAAAAAGGGATAGCAAGCGTATTCAATCATAAAATTTTTATTTTCTGACGTCGAATGGTTCAGAAAATAAATGCACCCATTTTGACATGTTTGCTACGAAATCACTTTTATCACTTAAATTTTATCTCAATTCCATTCTATTATAACTCAGTTCTATGCACGGATACATATTACCTTTACGCTTTCTGAACCATGTTTTTTCAAAATCATTTAAAAATTAGTGGCTGTTCGTAGTCTTTTTAACATGGGGTTTCAAACGGGTTGTTGTCCTTCGGCGAATTGTCAAATACAGCGGCAGCCACATCATTTAAATAAATTTGGTGAGAGGGGTACCATAATGCTCTCAACACAGGTTCTCCTAGTGAGACAGGCACAGTACTAACTAACTGACCATCATGCCGTTTCTCCGTAGGGGTAGGCAGAGAGGATAGACCGCCAAACAACTCGATCTTGGCATACGCTTTTTGCTTCATTCACATTCATACATTCTCTTCTGTTATTATGACTTCTGACATGGCCCAACTCGAGTATTTGATTCACTTGATCATGCCATGTCTTCCTCGGGCGCCCCCGGCTTCTTCCATTCACATTCGCGTCATATATTCTCCAGTACTATAACCTGTATACTACATTGATTCTGTATAGATGAAAAAAAAAAAACTACCGACTTGAGACAATACGGCTTTTCTTTAAAATTTCTTAACTTGGGAATATAACGTCTTTCCTAAAAAAGGGAGGAATTTTGAATACGGAAACAAAAGTATGCATCTTAATCTGTTTGTTTTACTAGTAGATTTACCTTCCAACCTCACGTGTCTTCCAACATACCTTTTTATCGCTGTGCACAAACTTCAACATGGTTCGTCCTAGGTTATTTAATTTCTCCGTCAGGGGGATTCTGATGTTTTGGTTTTTTTGTTTGAAGTATATTTGCTTGCGATGTGAGCCCATATCGATACCTTAGTTCAATAGGGAACTAACTCAAAATACCTCGTTTTGAGAAAACTGGATTTGAAAATTTTTCATAAAGACATCGCTCCGATGTAAAGTTATTTTGTCCACCTATAACATAACAATAGATGCAGCATGTAAGTAATTTATCAACCTAACATATCATAGGTGTAAATGACTACATTTATTAAGTTTCAAACAGAAAAATTTGACATGTTTCTTCATTGAACTATGAATGTGCTGATTTCATTATAATTCCATAAAGAATTAATTATCTGAGTGCATAATTAGAACGAATTAGACTTTTTTTTTTCATTGAAATGCGAGAACGGAGAGTTTCTTTACCATTTTTCATCATTAACTCAAAACCCAGAAATTTTGACTCATTTCCCTATTGAACTAAGGTATCGATATGTGCTGAATCCATATAGCACAGAGCTTAACTGGGAATATCAGGTTGCCCTTCAACCGTAGTATTTTAAGTGTGGAATTTTAATGGCGCGATGTATATAATGTCCTTATATTATAATGCAAGTTAGTCTTATTTTTTCATATTTTTAATGGAAATTCACTGTACAAGCGCTCTTTAGAGAAAACCGCCACTGGTAAAAACAGAATTGACTACTGTGTTCGCATCAACATTCGCTTATCAACACGCACATACTTATTTCTGCAGGTAGCACTAAAACTAACTACCTCCATTAAATTCGGAACTCCGTTTATCTATAAAAGGTATCAGTGTTTGTCATATCTAAAAATAATATATTTTTGAATTTACAATGATAATTTTTTTAATCATAATATTATTATCATTTACCACAAGAGAAACCTCAGTGGTCCTTAATGAGAAAAAAACTTAAATTTAAAAAAATTGTTTACAAAACGGTGATAAAAGAATAGGCCAAATTTGTGATGTAGAATTTAATGCTGGCTACAAAATAAATAATTTAAATTGGTTGGGAGTTACTAAGATTTAATATAATTATTTTTTTTTTTCATTCACTTTGTATGAACTATTTTTTATATCTGCTGAAACTTCTATGTATCATTAATTTGTTCTTACAAAGTGTCATAGGAACCAATAATAAAATATCGTTTACGTGATCCCTTATTTTTTGTTTGTTATTTTATGTTTTAATAAAAATTCATTTGAATTTTATCTTTTCTTAATAGGACTATGGTACCTTTTCGTACGTAGATCATCGGTCAGTGGCTTCATCACATATAAGCAATGCCTTTGGAATGCGAAACAGTTGTCTCACTTATAAATAAATATTTTTAAAGCTTTTATATATTGACTGTTTGAGAAAGAAATTGTAGGAAAGAAAAAAAGTCTTATAAAACTGCGTAACTACAATTTTTTCCAATGTTAATTGTCATTTTTAATGTTTTGACCACATTGGGACAAGCACGTAAATAAGGCGCTAAACGTCACTTTGCAGGTTGCTAATGCAAGCAATACAACATATCATTTATCTGTAATTTCTATTACGATTATTTAGGAAAATTAATTCTAAGGTTTCCAATGACGAAAATTCCTCAAACTAATCTTTTTTTAAATTTCATAAAACACATAAAATTTTTTGGAATTTTTCATTTTGATAACCAGTGAAGGTATTTTCGAGCGTTTTACATAAAATTCCATACATATTTCACATAGAACAAACTTACAGTCTAAGGACTTTTGTCGTTGGAAAACTTATAAATTTTTCTGACTACCCGTGTAGAATTTATAGATGAATCTTTCGTAATATTTCTTTCTGTTAGAAGACTACGAAGTGTGTATTTTTGAGTGCCTCACTTTAACCGATAATATTGTTGAATATCAATTTTTCATTTAATGAAAGGTTACATCTATCAATTCACGCTATCTGTAGCACTTTTACTGCTTTGCTATTAGGAGACGAGATGAGATTATTTAAGTTTAGGTATTTTTTTATTATTATTTTATTTGTAACTAGCTGATTCGTGATTTTTTTTTTTTTTTGGAATGAAGTTGTGAATTCTTGTCTTTTGGGTGCCATAATTGACTTGACAGTGAAAGTAATGCCTTGTGACGACTATTGCTATTTCTAAACAATGACACAATTTGGAATTTTTTTTTCATTCCAAACATTTATTTTTTCAAAATATATCTAAATAATAAAGTTCATAAGTAGGTACCTACTTGTGGTTTCCACTTTGAAAATATTCTACCCAAACGAACCTTCTTTTGAATATGTAATCTGTGGCTAACCAGAGTGGTATATCTATGGGCTAACCTCAATACAACATGGTTGGCTTCAATGGTTTTAATACTAATTTTAAAATGTTATAGCAACCGTTTTACATATTGGATTTTATTCAAACTACTCTCTAAACCTTTCCGGCACTAATAAGAAAAAAACTGTTATTTTCAGCGAAACTGGCAGAGTAATTTTCGAGAAAATTGAGGACAGACAGATAGACAAACATTCATTTTTACATATAAAGATGTACACAACCGACAGAGGGTTAACATATAAAAATTACAAAGAAAACATAAAATCATCATTACCAACGTCCAATAATGGTGTACAACATTGTAATTACAAACAACAACAAAAAGTAACAAGAGAAAACAATTTATAGTAAGAAAAGTCAACGGTAGAGTAACTAATAGTAGTCACAAGGTAGAGTCATCGCATGTTTATTAGATCCTCACTAACACTATTATGAAGTCCTTATCATTACCTATCCGTAAGTGTGTGAGTGTTTATGTATTTAAAATTTTGTTTTTCGAAATTAAGACCTGAAAATAAATTTGATTAGTGTGAGTAGATTTGGAGGAAGGAAAATATGGACCATTCCGAACCCGAGGATCTTATAAACACCTTCATCATCACGGCGCTACATCCCAGGGTGGGATTTGGCCTCCTCCACAAATGCTCTCCACTGACTGCGGTCCTCCGTCCTTCCCGTCTTGCTCCAATCCTCTTCCACGCAATCTATCCGAATTTTATAAACGGTCACTTATGAATCTGCACACTTTTTAAAAGTGATACGAAGTCATTAAACCATGAATTTAATTTTAAGAAAGGTTAATTAGGTTAGTTTAGATTATGTTTTCAGGCTAGTCTTTTTTTTTTTCATACTTTTAATGACTCACTTATAAAAAGTGTGCCGATTCATGTCTGTGCTGAATTATCTGGTCACCTTTATAAACGTGCGTTGACTATATGAAATAATATTTTATTTTCAATAATCTATACGTAAAAATCAAAATATTTGCAAATTGAGATTGGACTGGCATGTGTCCGCACAATGAGAGTTGATGCATCCGACACATACTTATGGTTGTTTGTATTAGAATACACTAATGCAAACAACCGTAAATATTCCAATGTATACAAGCAATAAATTTGTGCGAGCTCTGTCACAGAATGTCTTGGTAATTATTAAAGTATTTGTGTAATGTGAATTGTTCACTTTTTAAATGTTTTTAGTGCTAATGTTGATGCATATTTCATGTCAATACTACCTTTGGTAATTCTTTATTGTTAAATATCTGTATTTTTATATTCAGGAATATTTAAATAATAATAATTGTCTGTTATTTATTACCTATTCAGTTGAAATATTTGATTAGAATTTAGGAATTAAAATGTGTATTAGATATTTTATGGCTTTTTATAATCTCCGTATGTACATATATATTACAATATTATTGTGCTACTTTTCATATTGTATATGTATTTTTTATAAATCATAATATATTTTCATCTTTATAATGTTTATGTCAGCAGAAGAATTTATACTCGTTTTTTAAGGATTATATTAACGATTTTTTTTTTATGTACTCAGTCTTGTATTTTTATAAATTGTGAAAAATTGTATATTTAAATGAAATAATATATATATTGTGTAATCTAAAAGCATTTTGTTACTAATTCCCTAACCTAATTTGTTTTTTTAACCCCTTCTCGGGCGGTGGGGATGCGTCTTTCCAGTAATTTAATTTGCATTAAAAGTGCGGTGGGAAGCACATATCCCAATATTTTTTAAATAGTGTCATCTAGTAGTGGTTGGCGAAGCGGCTCGGTTTAGTAAGCCGGTTCACTAAATCAGTTCTTTGTAGTGTACCGGTTCGGTGATCCGGCTCGATTGAATGATAGTTCGCGTCCCCCCGCACCATGCCCTCCCCCTCGCTCCCTTTGCCCTCCTAAAGACGTCCTTAAGACGATCTTACAAGATAATTTTTCATGTGGATTGTCTTTACAGAGAGCTCATTTAGTGATCCGGCTCATTAAACCGAGCCGCTTCGCCCACCACTATCATCTAGTGCAATTCATCAACAGCGCAATGCAATAGAAATTTGTGTCGTCTACAGTGACACAACCATAATGTACAAGTGTTTGTTTCGAACGGCGCATGTGCGAGTTGTACAGGACTGGAAAATTCAGTTTTTACAAGGTACGGTCTTATTTTTTAAATTTATAAGTACATATTTTAAAAATTCAAAGTCAGAGTCAAGTTAACCTCTCAGAAGCTGGGCGTACTGTACAGGACCTGCAGATACTTTAATAGTACATAACTGCTGACCCTATACAAATCGCAAGTAACAATAATATATAATAATAATATATCTTTATTGTAATTAATTAATTAAATTTAACTATAACTAAAAGACATGTACAAGTATATTGTAAGTGTACAGTGGTTTATAAAGTAAAATAGAAAATAATATAATAACAGTTATAGTTGAAGTTTCACATAACCCGCCTCACTAGGCTAGCCTGTGTTGAGGCAGTAATTTTGCAAATTATTTTATAGTTTTAAAATACCTATGAATATATTATAACAGTGAAATAAAAGTCTTAGGCCGTTTTAATAATTTTTGTATTCTCTCGACAACAATCAACAAGTGATCCGTATATAACGAAGTGCGAGAGTGTAGAGAGCGCGGGAAACGGGTAGGCTCGCCAGCTACCCTTGTCGGCTGGTCCAATGTGACCACCCGCAGGATATTTCCCGTCAGTGCTCCCAATCGAGGAAGCGCGCCCGGGGTCGGTTGTGGAATACGTTTACAATATACTTATATTAAGATATGCATCCTAAATCGTTGAATCAATAATTTAGAATTTGTGTGAGTGCACCGGTAAATACCCTATCATTACTTTTAATCCAATTTTTTATATTGTGTTTGAATTTTTTTTGCGAATCAGATTTTTTTATGCTAACGGGAAGAATGTTGTAAATTCTTGTCGCAAAGTACCTAAAATTCCGTTGCCCAAAAGTAGCATGTAAGCGTGCCCCACTATTTAATTTGGCAGCCACCTCTGATGGGGAGCCATAAATTACCCTTGACTATGTGTAAAAACGGGCGGTCCGTTTGATATATTCCCTATCTTTACAAACAGATTGCAATCTTTAGAGCACAGGCATCAAGTGGGAACGCTGTCATTGTTCTTCTATTGGTATTTCAATGGAAGATGCTCTGCGAAACTGATGTCGTTGATCCGTTTGGCACCGGTGCATAGTTGGGAAACACGCCAAATGCGCGCTCAACATTTGTATACGGTTGACATTTGTCACATAAGAACGGGTCGTTTCTACGACTCTTTCCTGATTTCAATAGCTCAGCTGTGGAATGATTTGCCGGCTTGTGTGTTTCCTCACTCCTAAAACATGGGTCTCTTCAAGTCCCATGTTCACTCCTTCCTTTCCTCAAAAAGACCCTCCACACAGCATCAAAGATGACATAGGTCCTGAGGGAAATTATTTTCCTCAGGGCCTCCTGTGTGGAGTTAATTTATAAAAAAACGATTGATTGCTCTTTGCGCTTTGTTTTATTGTAAATAATAAAGAATTAAAAGAAGCTTAAAGAACGTTTCTTATTAATTAACATATTATACATTTTAAATGGGAATACTTTTTTCCATTAATCGGTGAAGCATGCATATTGTGATTATGGATGTTTTTGTTTTTAGAAATTCAACAATCCTAACAACCTGGAAGCAGTGTATGAATTTATTTGGCATCTTTTATATTGAAAATTCTTGTTTTCAACTATAAATGCCTTTTATAACAGTTTTTATTTGTTAAAGTTATTTTATGGAGTGAGTTCAGAACAGATAATTTTTACTATGTAAGAAAAGTAACAGTTAAAGTAAGTAAAAAATAGTAACAGTTGTAAAAAATAAAACTAAACTCACGTAAAAGGTCACACGGAGCGCCAACTCCGGGCTTGGTTCCTGACAAAAATTCTTCTAGATACTCTTCAGCCTCACTGAAAGGGACAATACATCTCACGATCAGTATCAGGTATTGCGTTTAGGACTTTATCAGGATCTGTAAGACCTCGTCGGAAGGGACGACACATCCATAAAGGTATACAAATGGAGTAAATTAGTATTCGAAATATGGGCAACAACATCAGGCCCATTGGCATCATAGAGACAACATGGGCTTCAGTCGATTACAAGTCCTCTTCGGGTATGGATCTCAAATGATAATCGATAATCGTAACCTGTCGTCTGTTTTACCATAATCGATATTCTTATATAAAAAGTCAAGGAGCATTTGAAGTTTGCACGCCGGTACGGCAAATGTGCAAAATGTGCATGTGTTTCACGTGCGGGAATTATATTTTACGAGGAACGTAGTAATACTTTATTTATATGCCTCAATGGACACATTTCGCTGCCAGGATCAGGTCTTGATCCTACGACCGGCTCGGTATCTCTACTGGTTCAAGGTTTTATATCCGTTTCTATAGGAGGCGCACAATACATCCTACAGCAGGTGTTGGGAGTGAGGGCCAGTATTTGGTGAAATGTGGGTAGCATAACTAATCAAAGATTTACATTGACCTTCGTTTTGTAGAAAGGGATGTCGTCTTAGACGGGAGCGAGAAGGTATTCGAGTCCGCGTGGTTTGTTAACTTTTAATATTTTTTTGTTAACTTTCGCACTATTAAATATATTTTATAATTAGAAAATTGCAACCTCATACCCAAAGCTCCGAGTGTGAGCATCAGTACTAAATATCTAGTTATTTCGTGACTGTTTGAAGTACAGAGGCTACTAACCAAGGTAGCACTATAATTTTTGAGCCATTGTTAACAAAATTCTAGCATAAAATATGACTTAAAATTTAGTAAAAAAATGTGACTTTGAAAGTACTTAATTTTTTTTTATGCATCCGCATATTAGGCTTTTGATTCATTCGTCTGTATTGGACTCTCGTATAAGGTTGTAAAACAAATAAATTCAGGCCAGGGATCTTTTGTAAAGGGCACTTTGTTAACAGCAGTCACAGAAATGATTAAAAAATTGTTGTACCAATTTTACTACTGATGCTCACACTCTGAGCTATGCAAAACAACTGATTGAGGTGACACTTACAATAATGACACAATGAATTTTTTTGTTTTTTTTTGTTTTTTATTTAATTTTTTACAAGAGAAAAAATACAATTGAAAAACGTCCCGATAAACTTCTTTTTGTAGTTTGTCTAACGGGAGCTTGTTATTTAAAACAAAAAATTACAGACAAGGTTACAAAATATGTAAAATAAAAACATAAAAAAAAGAGTATATAAAATAAAAACATATGTAACAAGCTTAAAACATAAATATTTATCAAGAATATTACTCTAAAATTTTCTGCAAAAAACACATTAAAAAAATAGATAAAAGAAAAGCATAAACGAAAGCAATCAATCATAAATAAAATAATATTTCCTTATTTCTAATACAAATTGCTTCTTTCAGCAAGCCAAGTTTTCAATGTTTATTAATGGTTTAGTTTTAATACAGTTTTTTATTTCAGCGGGTAAACATATTTATACAACTAGGAATCATGTGTTCTAAAGTTCTTTGTCCATATTTGTTTTTATGCTCAGGAACCATTAATCTTTTTAAAATTGAGAGGAGTATTGAAAGTGTGCTCTAGTCTATTTGTATTAAATATAGGGTTATTAATGTGCTGAAATATAATTTTGTACCACAGAATTGATCTAACTGAAAGAATTTTGAGAGTCTGATAAAAGTATGAAATATTATGCCTTTGTTCGTATAAACTTATTTGAGCTAATAATTTAATGTCTAATGCTGTTCATCATTTACTTACCTGAAATAATTATTTGCTAATGAGCGCTGTGCATTAGTCATCCAATCATTTTGTAGTACTTTAAAAATAATAAAAATTTTAATATTGAAAAATAAATGACAAGCTTTGTTGCTACTTACATACGAGTATATACTCGTACTAACAGTTTTATCACTTATTTTAGTCCTGATTTATAATAAATTGTACATTCTCATCTTTAAAATCTCTCTAAAATTGTAATATATTTAAAATGAAACTGCTATATTTGATTGCTTGCTGGACATTTACAAGACAGTACCTGCCATTTTATTGTGACAATTCAACTTCAGCGTCGCAATATTATACTCCTGTACGACGAATTCAACATCTGGGGAACAAATACTTTGATGTTGTTGATATATTTGGTACATCAATGTTACAGTATAAGCATGCATTACTACGGTTTTTTTCATCGAGTAGAGCTAGGTTATTTGAAACTACAATATTTAACTCTGGATAAAAGTGTTAAATTACGTCGTTTCTTTTTTATATTACCTATTATAATATGCACCCTTTCAATATTATTTGTAAATGTCCATGTACATAAATAAAATAATAAATTATTGAATTTTGAACCTGTAGGAATGTTAAATATTAGTGCGATTTTTTAATTAAAAAAATATATATTTTGTCCTTAGCCTTGTATGGGATTGCAACACTGTGCGTTGGGCGGCGGGTTGTGCATCACTGCTCTACGATATGCGAACGCGCTGCAGGTACTCTGCGTATCTGAAAGCACCGATCAAATCCACTGTTACTAATTAATTCGCACTCGCTTACCTTCCCTTCCCGCCATAAATTAATTCGCACTCGGAATCCCAGGAGTTGCATAAACCCAATTTGGGCGAATTTAAATATGTACTTATCCTTTACAAACAAGCCGTAATCGCAAAACGGTGTAGGAATTTCTACTTCGATCCTCGAAGGCAGTTAGTAGTTAGTCGTTACTAGACTAGAACTAGGTATTTCTACTGCCTCGCCGCAAGTCCTCGCGCCTTGTGCTTCTTGTGCCTCGACCATTCAACATGATCCTAGCGCTTCAATTAATGTTTCGAGTCGAACTTGAATACTTCGCTGACCGTTAGATGGTGCAAGAATGGTAGAAGATTCGTTTAAAATTGATTCATAAACCCATGCTTTAAGTTTTAAATTGGAATATGGAATACGTTGGTATGTGGAACGGGCTGAATCAGCGGCAGCCGACCGGCTGCCGACTCAGCGACTCGAGTACTACCAATGACAACACGTCTGATTATTAAACGTTAGTGTGAGAATTTCTAAAGAGAATGTTAAAGTTGGGGTAGCGCAACTCCAAATGTATGCGACAATTGGATTGATTACGAAATGGAATAAACGTAAAATAGATAGCATTAACTTGTACCACCAGACGAATCGGCATACAAAATATTCTGCATCCACGATAGTTCTAAACTCCAGGATCCATTCGGTATACGGAGAACACGGAACAGCAGAGGAGTAATGTGTTCGCAGTGGCGTGCATTGCTCTATGACCAAAGTAGGCTGCGAGTAGTTTTTCAAGTTCGGCTATGAATTGTCTATTGAATGTTTGAAAAATGTCATTTTATTGGCATCTTCCTCTGATTGTTCTGCCCAAATGAATAAATGAGCGTGCATGTTCCTTTTCAAATTCATGGAAATTTTATTTTTAGGAAATTTGTGGCCTTTTTAAATTTCTTATTATCGGTCGTTTTTATTAGGGTAGGGCCGGCTTTTCAGCTTTTATGGACTGCACGTCACTGGTCGTAGGTACTTAGCATTCAGGTCCTGTGAAGTGATCCTAAAATGAAGTGGCTTCAAGTTCCGAATTCCGCTCACTTTGGAGACCTTCTAATCGGACCCCTCCTATTAAATACACATAATACCTCCCATCAGATCCCATGAATATCCCTGGGCTATTGCGGTATTCAAAACGCGATATATTAACCCTAAACGTCGTGGAAGGGTCGGTATGTTTTCTTCAAGAGGTTAGGAATAATCCCACTAGAGACCACCATTGTACAGGAAGACGAGCACACTTATATTAAGTATTTAAATAAAAATTAAAGCTCGTTTCTAAGAATGCTTAATTCTAGATTTTTTCCAAAATTTCATATTTAACCGTTAGAGTGCGGCCCAGCGCCATTGCGCTGTAAGCTTTAGTTACGTATCAAGTCAAGTCCTCGGGAGAGCACCTGTTCAATTTGAGCGTGGTATATTGCGGTTGGCGCGTGTCTTGATAATTGTATTTATTGCTTATCCTGTTAAAATAAATACACCCTAAAGTGAATCGATATTTTTCACCATGTCGGAAGTTAGTTCTATTGCGGATGATCGTAATGTATCAAATGGCAGTGGCGCTACGGACGACGAGACCTCTGTTCCCATAAATGTAGACATTGACGACGGAAATGACATTATTGTACATCGCAATAAAAGATTGCGAATAGAAAGTGAATCATCGGATTAATTTTCAAAAACACAATTGTGAAGTGAAATAATCTTTTTTTTTTTGTAGTTGTAAATGTGTAGTTTTAAAAAAAATTAGAACTATGATATTAGTAAAATTTCATTCTTTACTTGTATAATTTCAAAAGAAATCATTAAAATTGATTTATATTTGTCAAAGTTATTGCATTTTTATTGAATACCATACTTTATTTATGTAAAAAAAACGCAGAATATCTGTAGCAATTTATATACATACTTGCAAAATAAGCATATCACTAAAACGGTTAAGGAGTCAACAACACTGGCGTGTTATTTTGAAGTTTTACTGATAATTTAGCCTGCGGCGGGTTAAGGTCCTTTCGCACCCACTCAAATTAAGAGAATCCAATTTGTAAAATTCGAATGAAATCACACACTCCTTATGCAGGTGGTGAAAATGTTGAAATTCCCGCTTAACACCGGTCGCATGTTTCGATTTACGCAAAAAAAACATCACCAAAATGCGTATTTTATTTTATTATATTTTAAAAATATTTTAAAAAACTTAATTTGCAACAATGAGCAATACGACAATATCCGAAAAAGGGTTCGTAAGTAGGAGATTTTGCACTTATTTTTTTTTATTTAGGTCTGATGCTTTATTTTTTTTTCTAGGCTTATTAAAAGACACCAAAAAAATGTTCGGTAATACAAAGGTCAAGGTGTGTTCTACTTGCGGTATTTAATTAAATGATCTGTGATATTTCCATGTCATCAAATTTTCAAACCACAAACACATGATTTTGAATGACTTCGCATTGCATCGCCTTATCGAAATTAAATCCATGTCCACTGAAATGAAAAAAATGAGACAGCACGAAGGAAAAGCGAAAAATTAACTACACCAAAGATTAAAAAGAAACGAAGTGTGCAAACAATAAAAAAAATACCGCATTATAAATTTTGGGATTTTTTTACTAAATGGTGAAACTTGTATTCTGTTTTTCTATTTTGTGTCTTTTGGGGTTTTGGTGACCATCCGTGATTTTAGGCCTAAAATCTCCGTGTATGTAAAATCTAAAAACATGAAATAGGTTAAATGTTTTTGGTTTGATTTGTGGAAAAATATGTTTAAAAGATTTTATGTATTAAAAAAATCAATGCTTTCCGGATGATATTTACTGTTTCATACAAAACTGAATTTTGGATTGGAGGCCAAAATACCCATCCAAACTGAATGATCTATTTTTTGAATTAAAGGTTTAGTAAATATCTAGTACGGATGAGAAGTATTTTATTTATTTTTGTTTTAATTTTTGGAAGTATGAGCCATGAAAAAAAATCAATTTTCATAATTTTAGAGGCAGCTCAGAAAATTATTTGCGGGTTTATCATACTTTTAAAAAGAACGTCACATTTTCTATGTAAATATGATTACATATGTAAATATGATTACATACGTAAATATGATTACATATGTAAATATGATTACATACGTAAATATGATTACATATGTAAATATGATTACATACGTAAATATGATTACATATGTAAATATGATTACATACGTAAATATGATTACATATGTAAATATGATTACATATGTAAATATGATTACATACGTAAATATGATTACATATGTAAATATGATTACATACGTAAATATGATTACATATGTAAATATGATTACATACGTAAATATGATTACATATGTAAATATGATTACATACGTAAATATGATTACATATGTAAATATGATTACATACGTAAATATGATTACATATGTAAATATGATTACATACGTAAATATGATTTTAAAAATAGAGTGCATAGCGACAAATTTTGTTTTAGAAGTTGAAATCATAACATAATATACGTAATGTACAATGTAATGTAAGATATTTAACTTAAGGCATAACGGTACTAGTGGTATATTATGTTGTCTATCTTATCACTAACTATAGACAGTCATATTGATAAGAAGTATCTACTGGCGTTACTGACCGTTCTTGGTGTATTCGATATTCATCGTTATCTAATTAACTAACTAACCATCACGCTGTTTCCCCGCAGGGGTAGGCAGAGAGGACGGACCGCCAAACAACTCGATCTTAGCATACACTTCTTGCTCAATTCACTTTCACACAACGTCTCATACATTCTCTTCTGTTATTCCGACTTCAGACATGGCCCGACTCAAGTATTTGATTCACTTGATCGTGCCATGTCTTCCTCGGTCATCCCCGGCTTCTTCTTCCATTCACATTCTCGTCATATATTCTCCTTACACTCCTTTCGACGTTCATTCGCCCTACATGCTCAAACCATTTAAGCGTCCCTTTATTAATCTTGCTCACTACGCTTGCATTCTTTACAAATCTCAACATTTTTCACACGATCATACATGGTTTTATCACACATTCGTCTCAGAGATCTCATTTCTACGGCATTCAGTCTACTTTCATCCTTCCTCTGCCAGTTCCACGCCTCACTGCCATACATCAGGGTTGGTATCAGCACTCCATTGTGGACTACTAGCTTCGCTTCTTTGGACAACTTTTTGTTTGCGCCAACCGCGTTCAGTCCCCCGTTAATGGAGTTTCCTGCATTCACCCTTCTTTCAATGTCCCTATCAGTCTTTCCATCTCTCGTAAACATACTTCCCAAATACACAAACTCATCGACCTGCTCCAAGTATTCATCATTCACAACTATAGTGCACACTGTTTTCGTACTCTCTCTTATTAATAAATCTTTTGTATCGCCGATAATTCAATAAAAAAAAAATTCCTTCAGTGTCAACAATGAAAAAACTATAAAAAATAGCTATAAATGTCAAAACATGAAAAATAGTACGAAATTTCAAACCGTTATGTCACGAAGGAAATAAAAATAGGAAAAAAAATCATCCGAAAAGCCTTGATTATTTTAATAAATAAAATCTTTTAAAACACATCAAATCAAATCAAAAACATAACTTATCTCATGTTTTTAGATTTTACATACTCGTACACGGAGATTTTAGGCCTAAAATCACGGATGGTCACCAAAACCCCAAAGGACACAAAATACAAGTTTCACCATCGACTAAAAAAATCCCATAATTTATAACGGGGTCATTTTTTTGGTTGGTTGCACACTTCGTTTCTTTTTAATCTTGGGTGTATGTGTTAATTTTTAGCCTTTCCTTCGTGCTGTCTCATTTAGCGCAATTATACAATATTTACGGTGAGGCAAAGTTTCCAAATCTCAAAATGTTCCAAGTTTCCCCTTGTCGTGAATCTGTTACATCCAACCCTGTATCTGGGTAGTACCTACCAGTAGTGGTGGAATGGCGTATGGTGTATTGGGTGGTACGGGCGGCCCTGCTCCTTGTTTAATTATTGTGTTTAATTATTAACTGGGGACCCGTTACTGGCGGGAACTTATTGTAGGAATAATGTGCGTGGCCCTTGGCTTAAACAACCAAGGAGAAAGTAGAAAAAGGATGAAAGGAAGTAGGTTATATATGTGCACTGCAGATGGCAAAATTTACTAAATGTTGAATTTACCGTAAACTCCATCTTATTTGTTTTACGATAAACTATAATTTTTCTAACATATATATAATAATATAGTACCTATGTGATTTTTCAATGCTAATACGAGTATTTTGAATGTCAAGAGTGTGTAGCTACCTGCTGAATTGGCAACTACTATTTCGACAGCTGTCAAACACCTGAAACAAGGCGATTCTGTTTGTTTGATTTGTTCGGTAATGATACTATTTATTATGTTTCAAGTTTTTTTGGTATTATTTTCACACTTTTCAAATAAGCCACAATAGTGTTCTTTTTTAGCTTTAGTTTTTTTGCAGTTATGTGGTTTCGTATCTTAGTATAATGTGTTTTCAGTAATAGGTTACTGGGTTGTTTTTTTATTTTTTAAATGCACTGTTTTCTTTTTTTTTTTTGCATTTTTAATAAATCTTTTGTTATCCATTCTGGAAGACAAGTTTTCTTTGTTTTTACTATTGTGGAACTGTAATAATTGATTTTGTTTAATTTACAGAGTGGTTGTAAATCGATGATGAGTCCTCATTACTTTTTATAGAAAAAAGGATTCTGAAGGATATCATCCTTTAGTCTATCAAATCAGTTTTTTTGTATTTATAGGTAGATTTTTGTGATTATATTTTTTTAGTGTAGGTGTGAACTATGTCAAGAATCAGTAAGTGTGATCAGATATTGAAGTGTTGCTATGACATCTGCATTTCATATATGTGTTACGTACCTATCGGTGTTGAACACCGATTTAGATACATCTTGTTCTTGGGGACATTTACTTAACGTACGTTTGTTCCATCTGTTGTTTATTGTATACATCTGCTACTTGTTCGCTCGGGTTGTAGATTTAATACAATGACAGGTACTTTGTTTAGGTATTTTATTAGATATAAGATGGAAGATGAAAGAATTATGAGCTGAGGTACCAACTGTACCCTAGCTATGATGTAGGAGGAACGAGTTGAGATTTAGGGGACGCAAGGTTTATAAAAGAACTTACAAAGAGTTGCACCGATATTTTTTAGAACGATTTTGCGGAAATACCTAGAAAGATCTTTCAGGTTCGAGAATAATATGACGAGAATAATAATAACGAGATATGACAATAACCATTACATTTTAAGCAATAACCATTCGCAATTACAATTGACTTTAGGTTTTGCCTTGGGGATAGTTTTTATTATTATTTATAATTCTGAGATGGGATATTTATTTTAATAGCTACAATAATAAAAAAAGGGTGTTAGACGTATTGTATGGTCAAGGTTAAGGTAAACAATAGCTAGGAATGTTGAACATATGTATAGTCGCCGGTTTTCCCTAATAACAATATTATTTTCCCGTTGATTGGCTCCATTTGTTCCGTATTCAATTCATATTACTAGTTAACTCGTGTTCTTATTGATATTGTGAAAATTAAAAAAAAGAAAAAAATATATTTATAAGAGTCCCAACTGCTCCCAACCATCTGGAGCCAGTGAGACTATGGGATCCCCAATTGGGGAATGTTGTGAGGTTGGAGGTATTGGGGAGGGAAGGAGAAGGGGAAGAGGAAGGTGGGGGGGGGGGGGAAATACCTGGCTATTCAGATATGGTCACCAAACATGGCTAAAAGCCATTGACAAGTTTCAAGGTTCAATTCTGAATGGTGGTCTTTTACCAGGGCGATACTGAGAGTATCTTCCACTCTGGAACGTGTCCAAATATACTATATATTATTTTTAAATGAATTAATTGTGAAACAGCACAAATTCATTAAAAAAAATGTTTGCGCACGCCGGGATTTGAACCCTCGACCTTCAGATTCATAGTCGTGAGCCTCACCCCTCGACCATGAAGGCCGTATATGAACGTGAACTTATATAACCGTTATACAAATAAATCGATTATTGTTAATCGTTATCAATAATTGATTTATTACGACTATTTAACAAGAGGTAGAAGCAGTTAGCTACAAGTGCATCCAAACTAAGAGCGAAGTGGGAACTCTAGTAAACTATTTCAACCAAAAAATATAAATTAAAAATTTGAATATATTAATCGACAGTGGTAGAACAGGTCGATAAATGATTTTTTGGCTATTTAAATCATAAATATTCTTAATCTTCTATTTAATGATGGTTTGCGCAATAATTTTACGTAAATCTTACCGCTAGTATAGAGGGCCGTTTTGTTGTGAAAATATTTATTGATTTAAAAGGCTGTGTGATTTTCCAGACAGTGAATTCCTCACTTATGATAATGAAACATTTGAAACATACGACTCGGAAAATGGTATACAAATTGGGACCAGTTCAACACATCTCCAGTCACTCTTTCATCGGAAAGTGGCCACCGGATGCGTCCGTTTTTCACGAAAAGAACGAGTTTCTCACGTAATTAGGTTTTAAAAAATACCATCTGTATTCATTACACGGACTAATAAATCCCTACCTTTCCAGTACTGTTTGAAGCGCGATTTGGTTCATTTAAGCTTTAAGCCACGCGTATTCCCAGATTGCTACATTTGTATTGTTACATGAAAAATAAAATACCATGGACAGGACATAACTGCACAGGTAGGTATGACCCCAACTAAAAATAACGAAATGTATACAATACAAAATAAAAAATAAAATAAAAACCATTTCTTCAGTAATATCTCGGCTACTGGAAATACCATGCATACCATCGCGTAAATTGAATTTAATTTTTAATCATTGAAGAAGATAATATTAACACATCCCAAATGAACCACGAAACCGAAAAAAACAACAGAAATTAAAAAGATTTCTGTCGCGTCTGGGACTCGAACCCAGGACCTCCACATATCCGGGGTAACCGCTTAACCAACTTAACTAATGAGACCAGTTGAATTTACGCCATTTACACCGATATCATACTTCAAGTTCAAGACTTGTTAATATTATCCTCCATTTTTATAAATCCCATATTATTGGCTGCTATCCTTTTGATGATTGCAAAGTTTCATCCCGAACTCAATTGCAATAGGAATAGAGTCTCGGATATACCTACCCGATTTTTATTTATTTGAGACATCTATTGACTTATTTTACTAGTCTGGAAAGAAATATTCAATTTTTATTTTTTAACTTATTGAAGTTTGTAAACCACATTGTAATATTTAATCATTGAAGAACTTTTTTTTTCTCTATTGTCTTTATATTAATTAGACTATGATGAGTAATTCAATTTTTATTATTTACTAGCCGATGTGTATCCGGCCTTGCTCGTAATTTTTTCTTGTGAATTCTTGCTTGTCGTTTGGGTTCCATAATTGATTTGACGGTGAAAGTAATGCCTTATTAAATCTAAAAAAAAAAAAATCTGAAAAATTTATTTCATTCCAAACATTTATTTTTTAAAAATATACCTAAATAAAAATGTTCTTAAGTAGGTACCTACTTGTGTTTTCCATTTTGAAAATATTCTACCTAAATAAACCTTCTTTTGAATATGTAATCTGTGGCTAATCAGTGAGGTATATCTATGGGCTAAGTTCAATGTTTTTGATACAAATTTTAAAACGTTATAGCAACAGTTTTACCCATTGGATTTCATTCAAATTAATCTCTAAACCTTCCCGGCACTAATAAGAACAAACTGTACCGGTAAGCCGGTTATGTAATTTTCGAGAAAATCAAGGACAGACAGACATACAAACATTCATCTTTATATGTAGAGATTTTTATTTTTAAAATTATTATAACGTATTCCGTAAATTTTTCTTTCTCCTGCATTGTTTACGTATTAGATGGACCGTAATAAGTAAAAGTATTTTATTTTCATTTTTAATTACTATAAAATGTAAGGTGTACCACACATATGTAAACAAAATAGCTTATTAATTATATTAATTGATAAACTAAAGTTCTTAAAAACTTAAGACAAGATTTTTGTGCATAGCGCAAAGGGTAACAATTATTTTTATAAACAATAATTGTTAGCCTGAAACACTCATCCAAATTGAAAAAAAAAACCTTTCCGAGCAAAGATAAATGTCGCCGACAGGACTCGAACCTGCACCCTTCTGATGTTCGGTCAGATGCTCTACCGTTGAGCTACGTCAATTATATAATTGAAAATTATATAATTAATAAGCAATTAATTATTAATATAATAAATAAGCTATTAATTATTAATATAATTAATAAGCTATTAATTATTAATTATATAATTTTCAATTAATAATGATGCCACAAAGTTATCATTCATTTGAAGAAATTATAAAATAGCTTATTTTAAATTACCATGAACCGAAATGGACTACTTGCTATAACACGACCCAAGCTATCGTAGCAAGTAGGGAACATCTTTATCTATTAATTACCTCAATACATAACATTATTTATGAAATTAACTAATGATTTATACATAACGGGAAAATGTTATGGAATGCAAATAAACTGTCTATCTATCTGTCAATCTGATTTACCTTCTGAATTTCATGAATAGATTCACGATGAAACATAGAAAAGTAATGTTTTCCTGATATAGCGGAATGATTTCATGTTGTTTATTATTATAGCAAAATTATACAGCATAGTTGAAGTACCCGGTATTTCTAGGGATTAATAACGGTTTGAAGCAAAGTTTTGAGGTTGGGGGGTGATTTTCCAAATCTCGTTTAGAAAGTGACCTTTCTCTTGTTTTGAAGGTCAAGTGTGCAAAATTTCATCAATCTCGGAATAAAACTGTAGATTTGTATACAAAACACACAAACATCATCCGCTCGGACATTACTCTTTAAATAATAGAAAAAGAAAAAGGAGACTAGCCGAAGTACCGGCATTGCCCGGGGATATGAATGGTTTGGAGTAAAGTATTGAGGTTGTGATACGTTACCTCTACTACCCCCGTCCTTGCCCCTACCCGTACCCTACCCCTGATCCAACTCTTATCCATACCCCTGCCCCTACCCCTACTCCTACCCCTATCCAATAGTTTACCTTTTATTTTGAACGTTAAATGAGCAAACTTTCATCTAGAAGTACCAACATTCTGTTTAAGGGGGGAGAAAGGAGGATAGGGATGGTTTTTAGAAATCTCATATAGACAGAAACCTTCCTCTAATTTTGAAGGTCAAGTGTGCAAAATTTCATCAAGCTGTAGACAAAACTGTAGATTTGTATACAAACAAACAAACCTCCCATCCGGGACATTCTTCTTTATATAGTAGAAGAAGAAGATATATAGATAGATTTAATTTAGGTGATGATAGGTTACAATTCAGAACTAAAATGTGGCAAAAACGGATGTATTTAGTAAGTTATACCTAATTACAGAAGTGCCCTTGTGAAAATCCACCATTCAGAATCGGAACCTTGCATCCATACAGTCTCTCACACTAAGAGCCATGCTCAGCCAGGTATCTCCCTGCCACATAGAAAGACGATCTCCAACCTTTTCCCTGCAAAGAAAATGTACACAGAAGTAAACTTATTGAAGAAAACTATAAGGGTATGTTTTGTTATAAAATTAACTTATGTACAAAAGTACACAAACATTACCTAAGACAACATAATAAATTATGCATATGCTCAGTAAAGTTTCCATCAGTTTTGAGGTTAGAATGTGAAATGTCAAAACAAGGACGAGCTTTACCGTACATAATTTTATATTCTATTCATGGAAAACCATAACTAAACATAAAAAAATAAAATTATGTATCTTTTTAGAAACTTTAACTCAAAGAATAATAATAGTATTGACCATTAACATTATCATCATATCCGTATTGATAATTGGTTTGATCATGAATACTTTAATTTATTTCATGAATAATAGTTGTTTTTACTGAACAATAATTATAGAGCTCAAAGTCACTCAAATTATGTTGAAATTTTGCCAAAACTAAAAAAATACGTATTTAAAATACAAAACAAAAACAAAATCGAAAAATAAAATTTTTCGTACCTTATGGATATGTTCAACTGCACGGAATTCAAATGCAAAAAGACGATTATTGCATACGAGGTGTGTTCAAAAGAAAAGTTGAATTTTGAATTTTCGCGGGCTGTGTACGTTGGATTAACGTGACTAACCTTTCCAGTTGTCAAAAACAAACCACTGATCCAAAATGGCTGATAATGCTAACATATGATAAACATATGAGTACCAACATAAAACAAAAAAAAAACGATAATCGAATGTACACAGCCCGCGAAAATTTAAAATTCACCTTTTCTTTTGAACACACCTCGTACATCCTCAATAATTATTAATAAGATATGTATCTAGAGTATAAGTATCAGTGGATGTGTCTTGTATATTCGCCTCTGCATACTAATTATTTGGTATGATACTTACACAATGTTATTAGTGAAGTTTATACGTTATTTAAACTGCCAGTTTGAAGATGGCCTTGAACGCCGAAACAGCTGTCACAATAATAAAAACTAAAAATACTTGCAGAACTTAATAATAACATAATTAAATTAGACTTACATTAAATTAAAAACTAAAGTTTAATGGAGTTCTACGAATTAAACACACAAACAATTAATAATAATTTATGGGTTTTCAGACTTGTTGCAGTTTAATACCGGGCCATAGGTATTTATTATATTGCATATGGGTTTTTACATATTTTGTTAGAAAAATTGAAATTGCAATTGAAACGGGTGCAAAACGCATCACACTAGGTACAGAGGTAAAATAGATAGCCTTCTCGAAATACAACAACTAAATATTTAATTTGTCTCACGAACAAATTCATCAATAACATTGTGTAAGGACCAAATCAAATAATTAGCAACATAGGCGAATATACAAAACACACCTCTCATTCACTGGTACTTATACTCTAGACACATATCTTATTAATTATTGTTGAGGACGTATGCAATAATCGTCTTTTTGTATTTGTATTCCGTGCAGTTGAACATATATATTAAGTATGAAAAGTCTTCTGCGTGAAGTCTAGGTACAAGTGAATTTTTGAATGACAGTTGAATAAAATTTTAGTTCGAGTATTTCTAGTTGGAAGGGGGATTGGGGTGGTTTTTAGAAACCTCACATAGACAGTGACCTTCCTCTTGTTTTGTAGGTTAAGTGTGCAAAATTACATCAAGCTAGAAATGATACCGTAGATTTTTATACAAAACAAACATACACCGCCCGCCCGGGACATTCTTTTTTATGTAATAGTTAGAAGAAGAAAACTACATAATTTTGTAATTTTCTTAGGAACATATTATAATACAAGATACGATCAGAATCTTTCTGTTGAAATACCACCATTCAGAATCAAAACGTTGCTTGAAATAGCTTTAGCCATATTCAGTGACCAGATCTGAATAGCCATACACTTTTCTATCTTCCTCTTCCCCCCTTCCTATTCCATTCATCCTCTCAACATGTCCCATTTGGCTCTGGGCAGTTGGGTCTATTATGCTGTATTCACATAAAAAGCGCCTTGAATTTGACTCAAACTAAACGGTTTCCCATGTAACCATTTCTCTATTTAGGAAATATTTCAGTAGCAGTAGAGGTGGGGGCCAGTTCAAATATTTGGTCTTGTTAATGGCCGCCCCTTCGCTACGCCCATGCCCTCCCGAAAGGTTGTTTAATTAGATCTTATTCACGAAGTTTGTGCGGTGTGCCCATGTTTCTTGCCCCGCACCCAGTGGCGCGGCGGTCAACCGGCCGTACCCGGGACGGATCGGGCTACTGGGGGGGATTGGGGATAGAGAACTTTTGTGAAAAGGGGTGTTAGATAATAGAAAATACAGGAAAATGTTTCTGCTTTTAATTTTGTCCTTCCTCCAAGTGCGTTTTTTAAAAACCTTTTTAGTCGTTTTGATACATAGAATTGCTACTAAACTTTTAAAACTTCTATTACTTACTCACTTTAACGTGTTTAACGTTTTGTCAACTTTCTAGTTTCTTTCTCTTATTATATATTAAAACTTAGGTTTCCTTCATACGATGTTACTTTTAATATTAGATAGTGCTACATCACTAAATAATATATATTAAAACTTAGGTTTCCTTCATACGGTGTCACTTTTAATATTGATAGTGCTAAATCACTAAATAATATAAATTTAAACTTAGGTTTCCTTCATACGGTGTCACTATTAATATTAGATAGTGTTAAATCACTAAATAATATATATTTAAACTTAGGTTTCCTTCATACGATGTTACTTTTAATATTAGATAGTGCTACATCACTAAATAATGTTTATTAAAACTTAGGTTTCCTTCATAAGATGTTACTTTTAATATTAGATAGTGCTACATCACTAAATAATATATATTAAAACTTAGGTTTCCTTCATACGGTGTCACTTTTAATATTGATAGTGCTAAATCACTAAATAATATAAATTTAAACTTAGGTTTCCTTCATACGGTGTCACTATTAATATTAGATAGTGTTAAATCACTAAATAATATATATTTAAACTTAGGTTTCCTTCATACGATGTTACTTTTAATATTAGATAGTGCTACATCAGTAAATAATGTATATTAAAACTTAGGTTTCCTTCATAAGATGTTACTTTTAATATTGATAGTGCTAAATCACTAAATAATATAAATTTAAACTTAGGTTTCCTTCATACGGTGTCACTTTTAATATTAGATAGTGTTAAATCACTAAATAATATATATTTAAACTTAGGTTTCCTTCATACGATGTTACTTTTAATATTAGATAGTGCTACATCACTAAAAAATGTATATTAAAACTTAGGTTTCCTTCGTACGATGTTACTTTTAATATTAGATAGTGCTACATCACTAAATAATATATATTAAAACTTAGGTTTCCTTCATACGATGTTACTTTTAATATTAGATAGTGCTACATCACTAAATAATATATATTAAAACTTAGGTTTCCTTCATACATTGTCACTTTTAATATTATATAGTGCTACATCACTAAATAATGTATATTAAAACTTAGGTTTCCTTCATAAGATGTTACTTTTAATATTGATAGTGCTAAATCACTAAATAATATAAATTTAAACTTAGGTTTCCTTCACACGGTGTCACTTTTAATATTAGATAGTGTTAAATCACTAAATAATATATATTTAAACTTAGGTTTCCTTCATACGATGTTACTTTTAATATTAGATAGTGCTACATCACTAAATAATGTATATTAAAACTTAGGTTTCCTTCATACGATGTTACTTTTAATATTAGATAGTGCTACATCACTAAATAATATATATTAAAACTTAGGTTTCCTTCATATGGTATTACTTTTAATATTAGATAGTGCTACATCACTAAATAATATATATTAAAATTTAGGTTTCCTTCATACGGTGTTACTTTTAATATTAGATAGTGCTACATCACTAAATAATATATATTAAAACTTAGGTTTCCTTCATATGGTATTACTTTTAATATTAGATAGTGCTACATCACTAAATAATATATATTAAAATTTAGGTTTCCTTCATACGGTGTTACTTTTAATATTAGATAGTGTTACATCACTAAATAAATTATATTAAAAGTTAGGTTTCTTTCATAATATGTTACTTTTAATATTAGATAGTGTTACATCACTAAATAAATTATATTTAAAGTTAGGTTTCTTTCATAATATGTTACTTTTAATATTAGATAGTGTTACATCACTAAATAAATTATATTTAAAGTTAGGTTTCTTTCATAATATGTTACTTTTAATATTAGATAGTGTTACATCACTAAATAAATTATATTTAAAGTTAGGTTTCTTTCATAATATGTTACTTTTAATATTAGATAGTGTTACATCACTAAATAAATTATATTTTAAAGTTAGGTTTCCTTTTTATATGAAAGTCACTTTTTAATATTAGATAGTGTTAAATCACTAAATAATATATATTTAAACTTAGGTTTCCTTCATACGATGTTACTTTTAATATTAGATAGTGCTACATCAGTAAATAATGTATATTAAAACTTAGGTTTCCTTCATAAGATGTTACTTTTAATATTGATAGTGCTAAATCACTAAATAATATAAATTTAAACTTAGGTTTCCTTCATACGGTGTCACTTTTAATATTAGATAGTATTACATCACTAAATAAAATAAATTAAAAGTTAGGTTTCCTTCATAATATGTTACTTTTAATATTAGATAGTGTTACATCACTAAATAAAATATATTAAAAGTTAGGTTTCTTTCATAATATGTTACTTTTAATATTAGATAGTGTTACATCACTAAATAAATTATATTTAAACTTAGGTTTCCTTCATACGATGTTACTTTTAATATTAGATAGTGCTACATCACTAAATAATGTATATTAAAACTTAGGTTTCCTTCATAATATGTTACTTTTAATATTAGATAGTGCTACATCACTAAATAATGTATATTAAAACTTAGGTTTCCTTCATACGATGTCACTTTTAATATTAGATAGTGCTACATCACTAAATAATGTATATTAAAACTTAGGTTTCCTTCATAATATGTTACTTTTAATATTAGATAGTGCTACACCACTAAATAATGTATATTAAAACTTAGGTTTCCTTCATAATATGTTACTTTTAATATTAGATAGTGCTACATCACTAAATAATGTATATTAAAACTTAGGTTTCCTTCATACGATGTCACTTTTAATATTAGATAGTGCTACATCACTAAATAATGTATATTAAAACTTAGGTTTCCTTCATAATATGTTACTTTTAATATTAGATAGTGTTACATCACTAGATATATGGGAACATCTTTTTTTGTATCTTCATCTAATGAAAAAATAGGTCATCTGACATGTCTTTACAAACTATAAATTTATATACCTACCTACACATCTTTATTAATGAATTCATTAAAGAGAGATAATCCTACAATATTTACACAAGAAAGAGCGGTCATTAATGGAAAGCTTGAGCTAAGCGAAACCGGTTGGGGGAAAAAAATATTCGTGGTTCATAAAAAAGTATTTTTCTTAATAAAGATAGTTTTGTTTCTACTTGTGCTCATGTATACATTTCCGACAGTGATGGCCTTGCTAAACGCCACTGAGAAACAGCCTGTTCTCTTGTTTTCGCCTACATATTGTTATTAGCAAGTAAGAGACCACAAGTGCAAACGATCATCGCATTATAATATTCGTTTTTTCAAGTTTTTTCAGTTATTCGGAAAGTCTTGCAGTGTGTTCGTTTAATTTTAATAAAAAATATTATTTTTCCCTTTTAATTGAATTGTCTTCTGATGTCGAATAACAGGTTTGAAATATTATGTATGCAAGCAATGCATCTGTGTTTGCGATACCTATTCCTGGAGATAATGTTTAGCTGTAAAATTATATAACAAACTCCAAATATCAAAAAAAGTAATTCAATCAATAATTGCATTAAGTCTAACAAAACTTGGCTTAAGGAATTGCCAATTGACTACTATTCTCAAAACAACGTCATAGAAATTACTAAAAAGACCCTACCCAAACGTTGAAGTTGAAATATAGAAATCGCTGAAACCCCTTTACGAAAAACCTGGTCCGCCTTAGCACAGGATCTCCTAGTGAGGAGGACTATGAAAAATATTCTAAAATATATATGTATTTTTATTATTTATACCTTACCTTAAAATGTGAAAATTATATAGACACCAATAAAAAAAAACGTCATTTTCACCATCCCGAAACCGCATATTTATAAATTTCAATAAAATTTGGACTTAGAACTGAAAACTTTGTGCTGGTTTCCCCATTAGAAACAGACCTACAACTTGTTCATCACATGGCTATGGGAATACCCCGAATAGGTAGCGAGAGAGGCGTTCCATTAAATTATCGGATAAATACACAAGGACCGAGGTATCGATCTCGCCATTATCTAATTAAATTTCAAATATTCAAAGTGTTCCAAACTAAATTTATTAATATTATTTGTTTCTCGAGTATTTTGGAGAACGTATCAAATATTATTACATAAGTTGTTTCAAAAACCCCTGCGTGTAATGTGTGGTTTTAGATTTGTACATTCTCGTAGGCAAAAAAACTTATTCACTCACAGCAATAATTAGTTTATTTTCGGTGTTTCTGAAAAATAATTGAAAAAACCACTGAAAGAAAATAATCCCTTAAATTGTCATATCTATTTAGATTAGGATTTTCTCGCAAACCATCATTTTGGCGACCGCTGATATGGTGTCTATTTTGATGGGAAATATAAAATACATATTTTACTACTTCAATAGTTCTATTCACTCCACAATGGAGTGTTGATACCAACCCTGATGTATGACAGTGAGGCATGGAACTAAATGCTGTAGAGATGAGATCTCTGTGGCGAATGTATGGTAAAACCATGAATGATCGTGTGAAAAATGTTGAGATTCGTAAAGAATGTAAGGCTGATGTAAGCGTTATGAGCAAGATTAAGAAAGGGACGCTTATATGGTTTGGGCATGTAGAGTGAATGAACGAAGAAAGGAGTGTAAAGAGAATACATGACGTGAATGTTAATGGAAGGATAAGCCGGGGACGTCCGAGGAAGACGTGTCACGATCAAGTGAATCAAATACATGAGTCGGGTCATGTCGGAAGTCGGAATAACAGAAGAGAATTTATGAGACGATATATGAATGTGAATGAAGCAAGAAGTGTATTCCGAGATGGAGTTGTTTTGCGGTCCGTCCTCTCTGACCACTGCTTGTCTTTAAAACTTTTACAAATTTAATTTTCAACATAATCATTTATTCAAGAAAAAAATATTATATAATACAAAGTAATAATTCAATTGTTTTTTAAACATTCATTTTTAAAATAAACATAATAAATATTTACTTTTAAGTCTATATATTTTTACATAAAGATGTAGCTATAAAAAGTTAGGTTGATTATGAGATTGTATATCATATTGACCACCCCATCCTATTATACCATATTGAATTATGGATGGACAGAAAGCAAAGCAGGTCATTCTAAGTAGTTCATCATTCAGAATGTCTCAAACAGCAAACAGGTCAATTTTCGTGTTCTGTTTTAGGCATTTTAGGCATTACAATAATGCCAAGGTAATTAATTGCAGGCTGGGATTAGCCCTTCGGCATATAGTCATTATAGTTCCAATCCTCAGATCTTTGCCCATTCTGGTACAATATAGGAGTTCATCAGTTCACCATAGGTGTCATGTGAAATTCATTCAATTGGTCAGCACAACATGGTATATACTACCTACAGAATCTTGCATTTAATACTCGGTTATTTCGGGGTTACGTTTGTTCTATTACTAGCGTATTAAAACAAAAATATCACCCCGCGAGAATCCAAACTGTCTGAAGTCAGTGAGGCATGTTGTGAGGCTGAAGGGAGTGGGGAACTTTACCTTCCCCACTGGGAAAGAAAAAGGTTGGAATATTCATCTTCAGCCGTATTTGGTCTCCAAATAAGCCTTTAATTTTTTTGTAAATTTAAGTCTCAAAAAAAAAACGAAATAAAAATAGAATTTATTTATTTATTGTTTCTTTACATTGTATTTTTTTGAACGTTAGAATTTTTAACCTCACTGGAACAAGCCTGTGTTGAGGTTAATCATTTTACAAAAAATAAAAAAAAATAGGGCACAGATTATATATTAATTGTTTTTGTGTTTAATTCGTAGAAATCCATGTAATTTTTCAAAAATTTAATGTAAATCAAATTTTATAATATTATTATTAAGTTCTGCAAGTATTTTTAGTTTTTGTTATTGTGACAGCTGTTTCGGCGTTTAAGGACACTTCAAACAAATTTGTGGATTAACCACGGTTTGAAGATGGCCTTAAAATTACATTGAAATTTAATTGCAAGAAAAAATATACTAAAACTATTATTTTAAATAGGAGAGAAGAAATAAAGAGAAAAAACCTTATAAAAGGAAAAGGATTAAAAAATATGCATATACAAAAAATAGCACCCTGTAAGTCACCTTTGCTAACTATGTTTCCTTACGTTGAGTCCACCCACCTTCCCCCCTAATCAAATCACGACCTCTACTACCCCCACAATATCTAAATACCTCTCTGTACTTGTATAATTTAACTTAGTTTTAAGAACGCTAGTGAATGTCACAGAGTGCCAAAACCGGTAGTAAATTATTAATATTAAGTAACAAATGTACATTGGAAATTAAAACTATTCAAAAACAAAATGTTTAAAATTGTTAAATAGTTAATGTCCAAAAAATACGAAAAACTCTATAATACATTCGATTACATAATTTTAAAAACTCTATAATACGTTCGATTACATAATTTTAAAAATTAAAACAAAAAAAACGCGTCAACTACAGCTGGTTTCCACATTCTTCGAATAACCTGCCATTCGATCTGATACCAGACAATGGTTTTGAAGACTTTATTAGTAGGAATTAAAGAAAATACACTTTTTATGAAAACCTACCTACAAGTGTGTATAATAACCTATGTAGAGTCGTATGACTAACTAACTAACTAACTAACCATCACGCCGTTTCTCCGCAGGGGTAGGCTCTCTGGATGGATCGCCTCGATCTTGGCATACACTTCTTGCTTCATTCACTTTCATACAACGTCTCATACATTCTCTTCTGTTATTCCGACTTCTGACATGGCCCGACTCAAGTATTTGATTCACTTGATCGTGCCACGTCTTCCTTGGACGTCCCCGGCTTCTTCTTCCATTCACATTCGCGTCATATATTCTCCTTACACTCCTTTCTTCATTCATTCTCTCTACATGCCCAAACCATCTAAGCGTCCCTTTCTTAATCTTGCTCACTACGCTTACATCAGCCTTGCATTCTTTACGAATCTCAACATTTTTCACACGATCATACATGGTTTTACCACACATTCTTCTCAGAGATCTCATTTCTACAGAATTCAGTCTACTTTCATCCTTCCTCTGCCAGTTCCATGCCTCACTGCCACACATCAGAGTTGGTATCAGCACTCCATTGTGGACTGCTAGCTTCGCTTCTTCGGACAACTTTTTGTTTGCTCCAACCGCTTTTAGTCTTCCGTTAATGGAGTTTGCTGCATTCACCCTTCTTTCAACACCAGTATTTTCATCTCTCGTCAACATACTTCCCAAATATACAAACTCATTGACCTGCTCCAAGTATTCATTATTCACAACTATATGACACACTGTTTTCGTACTCTCTCTTTCAAACACCATGACTTTAGACTTACCTTAGTCTTAATAACAGCAACCACGGGGAACGTGGAATGTAAAATAATTGAACATATTTTTTAATATAAATAAAAAATACTCGAAAGCACTCCGACCAGCCATACTCCGCTCGACGTGCTCTGATTTTATGAATGCATTCGAATAATTTTCGCAATAGATGATTTTTCAACATATTTGCAAGTGGATAAATGAGTTTCAATTCGTTCGGAATCACAAGCGATCGTTTTGGCATCACTTTTATTTAAATCTCTTTACACGAGATTCAAAACAAATTGCCTGCATAAAATAGAGGTTTATAAACAAATAAAAATAAATTCCGGTGTTTTACGCACGATCGTGATCGTGATCGTGTTTTCCATTAAACCTGTTTTCCATTAAAACTGTTTTATAGATTTTTTACAGCCACTGCAGCAATAGCAACATAATAAGATTAATAAGGTAAAGTGTTGATTGTAATCACTATTATCAGTAATTTATTATTATTTTGAATGTGAATGCAGACTGCTCCCGACTGCCCGGAGCCTGTGGGTCTATGCATCCCCGATTGGGAACTGAAAGTAGTGAGGAGGGGTAGGAGATGGCGAGAGGAAGGCGGTGAAATACCTGGCTTATTGGATCTAGTCATTGAACACGGCTAAAGCCATTTCGAGCTACCTTTCGATTCTGAATGGTGGTCGTTCACTAGGGCGATATTGATAGAATCTTACACCCTGGAACGTAACAAAAATCTATATATATATATATATATATATATAAAGGTTAACTATATTATGACAATGCATGTACCCACATATTTCATTAATAATAAAATAATAATAAATAATAAAAAATAGTATCCCTGTGTTTGTTTGTTTGTTTGTTTGTTTGTTTGTTTGTTTGTTTGTTTGTTTGTTTGTTTGTTTGTTTGTTTGTTTGTTTGTTTGTTTGTTTGTTTGTTTGTTTGTTTGTTTGTTTGTTTGTTTGTTTGTTTGTTTGTTTGTTTGTTTGTTTGTTTGTTTGTTTGTTTGTTTGTTTGTTTGTTTGTTTGTTTGTTTGTTTGTTTGTTTGTTTGTTTGTTTTGTTTGTTTGTTTTTGTTTGTTTGTTTGTTTGTTTGTTTGTTTGTTTGTTTGTTTGTTTGTTTGTTTGTTTGTTTGCTTGTTTGTTTGTTTGTTTGTTTGTTTGTTTGTTTGTTTGTTTGTTTTTGTTTGTTTGTTTGTTTGTTTGTTTGTTTGTTTGTTTGTTTGTTTGTTTGTTTGTTTGTTTGTTTGTTTGTTTGTTTGTTTGTTTGTTTGTTTGTTTGTTTGTTTGTTTGTTTGTTTGTTTGTTTGTTTGTTTGTTTGTTTGTTGTTTGTTTGTTTGTTTGTTTGTTTGTTTGTTTGTTTGTTTGTTTGTTTGTTTGTTTGTTTGTTTGTTTGTTTTGTTTGTTTGTTTGTTTGTTTGTTTGTTTGTTTGTTTGTTTGTTTGTTTGTTTGTTTGTTTGTTTGTTTGTTTGTTTGTTTGTTTGTTTGTTTGTTTGTTTGTTTGTTTGTTTGTTTGTTTGTTTGTTTGTTTGTTTGTTTGTTTGTATGTTTGTTTGTTTGTTTGTTTGTTTGTTTGTTTGTTTGTTTGTTTGTTTGTTTGTTTGTTTTATATACAAATTCACAGTTTTATTCGGAGCTTGATAGAATTTTGCACACATGACTTTCAAAATAAGAGGAAGGTCACTGTCTACACGAGGTATCGAAAAACCACCCCCACCCCCCTTTTACCATCCCTTAAAGCAGAATGTTGGTACTTCTTTATAAAATTTTGCACACTTGACGTTCAAAATAAGAGGAAAACTACTATCTAGGAGTAGACGTAGGGGTAATCATCACAACCTCAAAACTTTATTCTAAACAATTCATAACCCGGGCAACGCCGGGTTCTTCTGCTAGTATACTTTATAATATTATAATAATTGAATAAACTGTGAAATTTAAAAAAAAAATAATTACGGATGCGGTATTTTGAACCCGCGACTTTTTGATTCGAATTTAAGGATTTTAACCACTCGACCACGGAGGTCGTCAAAATAGGTATAACTACTGAACATAATACACACTAGATCAGTATTTCCCAAACTTTAATTTCCCTGACCGGGCTAGTTTCATACTTCTCCTTTGGGACCCACAAATATTTTCATGACTCGCTCAAAAGCGCCGCAGGCGGAAAAAGTCTTCTTTTAGAGTCAAACTACAAAATAGTTTCGTTTTATATCTTTCTGAAATATATGATCCGTGCACAAATTCGCTATCTGAGATCAGTCTACAGAAAGCTATAGTTTTTATAATTCCTATATATATTAAAAGATCGGTAAAGAAAGGGGGCATAACCCCTTTACTTATTTTCTGTTACTTCCCCTTGCATATTAGGGTATCTTTATGCATTATTTGCTCCTTGTCGAAACCGAAATAATTACACGGTTTTGTAATTTTATACACTTGTTAGTGAAGCAAAAGCATAACTTTTGATAACCCTATTACCGTAGTACAAACTTCGGTTATTCGCATTTCCCTAATGTACGTTCTGCATCTGTTTTACGAAGCTTTCTCCAGGCTTGACGTCTCCCCACGGCTTGGCAGAGTAAAAACCCTTTTAGGTGGTCACAGTAGCATCTCTGTTCTGTATTCAATGGCTGTAATTCAACCGATTTGAATCTTTGTATTAATGTTTCTCTTCTGTTTAGTTTGCTTTTGTGACTGCAAACTTTGCATTAGATTATTCGGTTTTACTCTGTGTGTAGATGCAGATTCTCGTAATACTCAGCACACTTCATATTCATAGTCATGCTTTTCTCTTATTTTGTCTATGGAGTCGGATGTCAAAACTTTATATATAAAAAAAAAACAAAAAAACAAATGCGATTAATAATTATACATCTTCTCTCCAAACTTTCAAATAAGTAATATGCACCACTAATGATAATAGTTTGATAATTTGTATAGCGCCGTTTTTTTGTGAAAAATCGCCTGAAGAGCGCTGTACAAAACTTCCTATTCTCTTTATTGTTATTTACTATTGATAAATCCAAGGTTGATGTAAGTGTAAATAGCAAGATAATGAATTAAACCCTTAGATGGTTTGGGCATGTAGAGCGAATGAACGAAGAAAGGAGTGTAAGATGAATGTATGACGCGAATGTGAATGGGAGAAGAAGCCGGGGACGTTCGAGGAAGACATGGCCAGATCAAGGGAATCAAATACTTGGATCGGGCCATGTCAGAAGTAGGAATAATTGTATGAGACGATGTATGAATGTGAATGAAGCAAAAAGTGTATGCCAAGATCGCGTTGTTTGGCGGTCCGTCCTTTCTGCCCACCCCTACAGAGAAACGGCGTGATGGTTAATTAGTTAGATATTATATTTGAAGATGGTATTTGTTCAATATTTTAATTTTATTTGATTAATTTGTGTTATTTCACAATTTATACATTTAAAATAACATGTTGTATATTTGGGACACGTTTCAGAGCAGAAGATACTTTCAGTATCGCCCTGGTGAAAGACCACCATTCAGAAACGAAACGTTTGCTTAAAATGGCTTTAGCCGTGTTTGGTGACCAGATCTGAATAGTCAGGTAATTCTCCACCTTCCTCTTTCCTATTTTCTTCCCCTCCC